>JAOYSI010072976.1:0-20642 GCA_025775065.1 Hiodon alosoides | reverse complement strand
CCCCCCCCCCCCCCCCCCCCCCCCCGCCCCCCCCCCCCCCCCGGCCCCCCAGTTTGCAGGGAAGGCTGATAAGGCCGTTATCAAACCTGTTAAAGAACTGGTTTAACTCGTTGACACGGCTCTGACCTCCCTCGGCTGGTCCATCACTCGACTGTTTAAAGCCACACGTCTATCACACTGAGACAAAATTAACACCCTAGACTAAATATTTGGTAGCACAGCATTGGGTCAAAATGACTGAAATCAAGCACTTCCAATAGCCATCAATGAGCCTCCTGCACCATCATATGGCAGTTTGGCTCACTCCTCTTCAAACTGCTCCAGTTCCCCCAGATTTGAGGAGTGCCTTCTCCCAATTTCTGTTCTGAGATCTCTTCACAAGTTTCAATAGTATTTAGAAAATCATTGCTGGCCACAGTCCAACATTTTGTCTTAGACCATTCTTGTGTGCTTTTTGAAGTGTGTTTGGGGTCGTTGTACTGCTAGAAGACCCATGACCTTTGACGGAGACCCAGCTTTCTGACACTGGGTCTGACATTGTGCTCCAAAAAGCCTTGGTATTCTCCTGATTTCATGATACCATGCACACGTTCAAGGCACCCAGTGCCAGAAGAAACAAAGCAACCCAAAAACATCACTGAACCTCCACCATGTTTGACTGTAAGGAAGCTGTTCATTTGAAGGATTAATTTTGTTTTCTGTAAACATAAAGATGGTGTGCTTTACAAAAAAGCTCTAATTTGGTCTCACTGTCCACAGCACATTCTCCCAGAAGGATTTCAGGTGTGTTTAGGGCTAGTGGTTTAAATAGATGAATGTAGAAATGTAAGCTCTGCAAGTCGCTTTGGATAAAAGTGTCTGCTAAGCAACAAAAATGTAAATTGAAACTGTCATACATTGTGTCAGGTCATCTTGAATCTCTGTGGCAGTTGAATGCTTCTCCAGCATTCAAACAATCCTTTGCGGCAATCTTCCAGTAAGTTTTCTGTAGCGGTCATGTCCAGGGAGACTGAGGCCAAGTCTATGGGCCCTTAAACTTCTTGAAAAACATTAATCAAGGTCTCTGGAGATGGACTTGTAGCCACTGAGATTGTCCATGCTTGGCTACAATCTTGTGTCTGACCTCAGAGTTATCTGTGCTAATGAGTCATTTTCTCTGTTCAAACTGGTTTTTAAATTGCAGGCACCTGAAACTCACCACAGAGTTAAATTCCAATATAAAGGAGAATCACCAGCTTGAAATACAATTATTTCAGCAAATACAGATATAATATAAATATGAAAAATCCATATCAGTGTATGTCTAATTTGTATGTGCGGTAGCATAGGCCATAGGAATGTCGTTTCCCCTTATAGAATGTAAATGTCAGTGCTTGAATTAGGTTTCCAGTGGAGCAATATCAGCATACAAAGTGAAGTGAAGACAATGCATGCTCCAAAAAGCTACTGGGTAAGTGCATTGGATCTGGACAGAAATGAAATGAAACCAGGGAAGAGGCAGATGTGGGCTTACCAGGGCTTGCTCAATCAAGAGGCAGAACAAGATGGCATTGCCGACCTCCCTTAGGCTCTGAAATACATCGGTCTTCAACTCGGCGTATTCGATAATGTCCTTCAGCTGGTGGTGAAAGAACTCAAGGATGCCTGCAAAGATATTCCAAGTATTATGGAGTCTTAAAAAAAATGTTTTACTGATCTAATTTCCCCCCTCAAAAAAACAAACAAAAAAAAAAAAAACGGTCCGACCTGAATATTTTTTTTCCCTTTACTGTCACTATATATACTTCTAATTTGCAAGTACCTATTTTTTCCAGCCCTGACTCACTACAAAAACAGGTAGTCTCACCTGGAATGTTACTCGCTGAAAGAGCTGTAATCACACCTGGACTGCATTACTCGCTGACCGAGCTCAGGTAAATACAGCAGAAATCCCACCTGCAGACCAACAGGTAATCTTACCTGGACTGCTTTACACACTTGGAGCTTAGCTATATGAAGTACTAATCTTACTTTCCTGCTAACGTTTAACTGTCTTACCTGGAGACCCATACTCATGCCGTGGCAATCGACAGATTTTTGGCATGACCTCTATCAGAGTCTTCACATACTGCAGAATGGTGCCCTGCAGCTGAGAGAAGAGAAGACTGAGAAAATGAACAACAGTACAATCTTCTGATAATAAAATATGCGCTTCCTGAAAACTGGTATCATCAGCATTGAGGTCCAATATATGAGGCTAATCATTCCTTACTTTGTCAGATAGAATATTCAGACAATAATATAATATAAAATAATTCTAAACCCAGAATAAATTGGAAAAATATCACTACCAAATCAATAATGAAAAATATCTATGTTGCATGTACACATAAACATTACTGGTAATCTGATTCATTTTAATAATAAAATGTTTTGTTTCCAAGTAAGGCGGCACCAGAGAAAGCAATTGTGTTCCAGCAATTTAACACCCAGAAGGCCACAAGACACTTTATCAAGTAACTAATTAGCCTGCGATTAAAACAAGGATAAGGCTTCAACAGAGACAAGCAGGAACGAGGAAATGGAGACAAATTTGATTATGGGTCTTGTGTTAGATGAATCATTTCCATAGTGACTCTTGGGCTATATCAGCCAGGGAGACTTCTTTCCAGCAAAACAAAGAATCGTTATTTGAATACAAGCTACTGTAAAGCCATTCACTCAAAATATGCACACACAAAAATACAAAGATAAACAGCACCAGGCTTTTGACAATCTTGAGCAGCTCTTCTATCACCACAGCAATTCCCTGGTATCCCAAAAGACGGCAGATAGTCTTGAAGTGAGGGGGGCCAACAAAGTTCCTATAAGAACTATAGATGTGGGAGTAGGCGATATTCAGGGGCTGTGGAAGTAGAATAATATTCTTAAATGGCAAAAATCACAAATGTTCACATCTTTATTGAGGAAAACAATTAACAACTGGGAAAAGAGAGTTACAGAGAGGAAAGAATATACATGGACCATATGACATAATAAAGGTGATAAAATATCACTTTAAATAGATAGTTAATAGACAGCAGCATCCATTTCATATTCAGCTTTAAAGAGGCAGCTTGGCTAAATTGTTCAGTTGTGGTGGGAGAGAAAAGTATATTCACCTTGGACCCATATAGGTAGTAAGGTTGAACATTGGCCGGTTTGTCCCTGTGTGGCTCTTGGGCAAAAGGAATTGCTGTTCGCACAAATCTGAAAAAAAACAACATTTTGATCAATAACTCAAGGTGTTAAGACACCTTGCGTATGCTAACAAAATTACACACACACACACACACACACACACACACACACACACACCGGTTGGTAGACCCATTGTAGCAGTAATTTGGCAAGAAGTCAAAGTTCAGCTCCCAGAAGACATGCAACGTGATGCGGCCATAGGGGGCAGAGACATTGTGGTTAGCCTCGCGGAACATAGCATCAAAACTGTCCAGGGTCATGTGCTTTGACAGCAAGCGGTGTGTTAGTCGATTTATTTCCATCAACCATTCCAGCTCCTGAAGAAGGAAATACAGGAAAGGGGAGGGAATCAGATGCAAGGGTTTGATTTTGTTTAACAAGTCTCCTTTATAAATTAGGACACATGGGACTTGGTGCCAGGAAAAAGAAAACATTGGCTAATAACATACCAATTTTGTTCAGAAATCAGTGATATGATACACGGCAGCACAAAAGATTGACTCCAACATTGAATTTATAAGGATTATGATTTTTTCACCACAATGGAAGTGAGGTCCTCGCTTTCAAAGCGACTGATAGCCTGATCCAGTGACTTGTACATGGCAGCCGAAATCCTCTGAGTAACAAGTCGGTTCAGGTCGAGAGAGCGTCCAAGGAGCTGCACACACAGACACAGGATTAAAATCACCTGAGCATTCCAGCAATGGACAGAGGTTTCAGAATTCAGACAATTTAACAATTACAATTTAGTTTCTTAGCAAAACACTTTAATCCAAAGCGACTTACACAGCTTACAATTTTCTACATTCATCCAGAATACACCTTAACCCCTACACCACCAGCTGCCCAGAAATAAATAAAAGGGCCTACTTGGACATGTCTCTGCTTCAGCAGTGTCTCGTAGCGATTTGAGGGGGGGTATGGGATGATCACACCATCATTCTTGCACTCTGCTCTGAAGCGCTTGTCCAGTAAAACGCTGAGAGACGAAATGGATCTTAAGTTTCTTACCTGACGCGCAATCTACCTGCTAATCAGAATGTCTGGCAGGAACAAGCATCATCAAACAATTTAGAATTGATTAGAAAACTGGACTTGCACTGAAAACAAATCTAACCTAAAAAATAAGGAAACTGGTTACCTTCCAGCCATTGCTTTGTAGTAGGCAAAAATTTGATCTGATAACTTGTAGACAAACTGATCAAAACACAGATTTACCTGAAATAAAGGAGTTTAAGGAAAGAGCATTAACGTGGAATTAAGAATGATCAGGCAGGACTAGCATAAACATTCAAACGAGAGACAGGACCAAAGAACTACTACCCAGAAGCAAACCGGATGTACTTTACATTTACGGATAACGGTAACAGTTTAAGAAGTTACGTATTTCTGCTAATTAAATATAGCTCTCATTTACCTATGAAAATATAGATGTTACCATTTTAAGATTTTATTCATAAGGATCTTGGTATGTGCCAGGCGTGGTGCTATTTATACCACTTATTCCCACACCTTATCGCCAGTGATTGTCCCTTTCTATTGCTTCATTTATCCTCGGTTAACCTAACCTAACCCTAATTAAAATGATTAGAGAGTGGTTAGGGATTGGGATGGCAGAGAAGTTACAAGACCCCTAGTGCAGGAATTCCGCCTACTACAAATAAAAATTTGATTGGAGGATTTTACTGTCACTCTGCCAATACATCTCATTAGGAGACCACAGAGGGCTAGAAATGTATCCAAGTAGTTTCTCTGCAAGTAGACCATTAGACATTTTGATTGGTCTGACAACATTTGCTCATTGAAAGCTAACTGTTTGTGATGGATCGGTGGGCATAGGGAGCGGGGCTGTGCCTCCCTGCAATGATCCATGTTAGAATGTGCCAATTCATTTGGTCATTGGGGAGGTACCACCTGCACCTGGTTCATATTGTAAATTAGGGCCAGATGCAGGGAATGAAGGAACAACAGCCTGCAAGAGAAGAACAGGCTATATGTGTTGTTTTGTGAAAACGCCATTGAAAGTGTCCATTTTTAAGTGCAAACGATCCTGTTGGAGTGTAGAACTCCCACTCGTTTCACCACCAAAAAAAAAAAATATTGGTTAAATTATTACGTTTATTTATATATATATATATAACTTGAATATAAAATACATACAGGAGGAGATTATTCCTCCTTTTGTTTTCTGAGAAGCCACCCCTTCCCAGAAGGATTAGAATGGGCTGACTGCACACCACTCCATTTTTGTTTGATTTGAGTATCCATTTCCCTAGCGAGTCTTTTGTTGCTTTTTGTGACAGTATACAGCTGATACAATTTCCAAATCCTTAAAGGTTTGAATAAATTTGTATAGGTTGATTTTGAAGCATGTCATAATTTGTACAGTGTAAAATACAACAGAAATTATTGTGCTTTTTTGTAATTTCATATTTCAGCAGGAAAACAGTATACATTTTTTTTCTGTTAGAATTCACTAAAGACATGCTTTTGGAAACCATCTTTAAGAATGATAAAAAATGTACCTCTGCCTCAATTTCATCGTACAGGAACTGTTTCTTAAACTTGGTCAAAGCATAGTATCCACTGTCATTATAGAGGTCCAGCGGATACAAAACATATCTGCAACAAACAAAAAGTATAAGCACAATAAAAAAACCACCAAGTCAAACATTTTAATGGACAGGGCGCATAGAGCAAAACCCTGTGAAATAAGTGAAAATTTAGGAACTGTTACTCCATCATGGAAGACTCCTTGGTCTCGAGTATGTGGTCAGTGAGGATCCACGGCATTGACATTTCAATGGGAAACTGAATCCTGCGACCCATAGTCAACTCCAGGAAGAATTCCCGGAACCACAACTGTGACAGGTCACAACACTGCTGTAAGGCCTCTGTATAGATACCAAACAAACAAATAAACACAGTCAAAGATTACCCTAGGTATCAGACACATGTTTAATTAGAATAATAACATAAGAATTGAATAAGTGATTTTCATAAATATTTGCCATGAGCGCATAAAAACACCCACTGTCCTACCACTGAAGTTGAGGAGGTGGTTGAAAAAAAAAGATTGCTTGTGGAAATCTTCGATGGCCAGGACAATTGGGCCATCTAAACTGCTGCGCAAAGTCTTCTTTGAGCCACTCTTGTCAGCGATCAGGGACTCCAGCATGGTACGTACCATGTAAAGCTGTGTAGGGAGTGATAATGATGGGGGGGGGATGGCTTGTCAAGACATTAACCAAACACTGACCACTGCAAATAACGCCCTCCTTGCTAATTGAACAGCAGAAGCTGTCTTGGCTGACCTGTGTACTAGAGGGTCCCACAGAGCGACGGGGAACTTTGATGTCGAAACCACCTTTGGGGTCCTTTTCCCCACGCAGACAGGGATCATTGGGCGGCTCTCTCGCACCCTCCCAGTCACAGATTGTCTTGCGGGTTGCCTGAAGAACGCTGAGAAAAGAGAGATGAGGTTTAGAAAAACTACTCGTATCTTACAGTCTAAGAACATTTTAAAACATTTTAAATTCTACTGCAAGTAAAATTGCCATTCACGTTTTTGCCGTTTAGTTAGTGGCATATGCAAATGCTAAGCGTAAAAAACAAAAAACACATATGGGTTATTTGTGCTAAAATCATTCTCAGTTAGAGCAATTGTTGCGCATTGCCAGTATTTTAACAAGTTTGTGAACCTGCAACCACGCTGAATTGGTTCAAATTAGTTGTCTGTTGTTGACTCACCCCTTCCGTTTGTTTTTTGTTTTTTTCAAGAATAATTTGAAAAATAGCAAACAAAGACATAGTATGAACTTTCATCTGAAATTAATTGTCTGTGATTTCCAGAGTTGGGGTGTCTCTGATTTGTTCATGATGAATTTCCACTGATAGGTACATTTAGCTCAGACAGACTGCCTCTTGCTCTGTCCAGCAAACCCATACAAAGAGGGGGGTCAGAGGACTGACAACCAGCAAAGGCGTCAGTGGCCCTCTGCCCCACATACGGATTGACGGCCCACAACCCAAGAGGCCAACCCTAGGATGAGGTTGGGGGGGGGGGGGGAACCACAGTGCACAGATCCCGCAGGACGATTCGCCATGATTGCCGACAACTCTTCTGAGAACCCATTCATTTGTCTCTGGGTAAAGGGTAATACTATATCCCGCATCACAAATTTTAGCTTCCCCAAACCACCTTTGTGTGGCAAGACCATTGAAACTATCTGGCATTTCACTTTTTGAGCCTTTGACTACTGCATTACTTGAGAGACATGAGGAAGCTGAGGGCACTCCGATATGTGCACTTCAAACACTGTCCAGTGAAACTGATGGGACGAGATCTGCTTTGCAAATTACAATCTATTGATTGCACACCTTGAAGTTTTAATTTGACTTCCTGTTCTTTGCAGTTATATGTTAAAACTCTGTAGACTAACAGGTATTACTCATAGAACATAGATTCCTTTTTGGGAACTGAACTGATAGATTTTGCTGCCCCTAACCCCGACACCCCCACACGTCTACATTGTAATGCTCATTTCTCCCCACCTGCTCCTGATTATGACTACGATGAGCGGTGGCAATATGGACCCGAATGCGAGATTGTCCACGTTTCATGTGTATTCAGTGGTCCTTTATATGTTGCTGCCAAAGTTTCTCTCTCCCCTAGTCAGTTGTAGCTTTTCGCCGCCACACACACTGCACCGCACGTCTCTATCTCTACAAATAAACACGACAATTTATTGTTATGCAGTTATGCAAAAATATTTACCTGTTTTATTATGTTATGTTTTATTATTTACTCTAGAAAATGTGTAACAAGTTTGCGTTTAAATATGTGGTGTGTATAGTGTATTACTGTAACTATTGTGTTTTATTCTGTTAAAGATTATACCTCAGTTTATTTGTAACAAAAGTTCAAAATCGTTCAACAAGGTTTTGGGGCCCACCCTGTTCTCATGTATGTCCACCTTCAGTATTATACGGTGTTTTCTGGCTCCCTCCTTGTGATATATGGCCCAGTAAGTGCAGAACAGGGATTGTCTATGCAGAATTAGAACTCCTTTGGCTGTTCTTTGTGGACAGACACATGTTTTCTCTTGAGCTCAATAAATATCAATTCTGTTGGAAAATCTCATCCGGTGGAACTTTGTGTTATTGTTAGTACAATTCTCTTTTTTTCCAAAATTTCCACGACATTTCCTAACAACTATCCCACCTTCTGCCATTAATACACACAGTAACATCACTACACAAGGTACCACTATCTCCTACAGAAAAGCCAACAAAAAAGACACCACATTTGTAGTACGGAGGGGTCATGGATAAAACCAATGATTTATAAGTATCGCACATTTTCTGCAAAGTAATTGTGGTACACAGAATCCCTTTGTAGTAAATAATATGATTCATCACCTGATGAGGACATTCTTCTTCTTGCGTACTGCCTGTCGCAATGGTTCTCTCAGGGTCATCTGCGCAAAGTCCTGCAGCGCAGCATAAATGGTGTTTCGGACTGCCTGGTTAAACACGCTCTCCATCCGGCCCATCAAAACCTGAAGGCCCTTTATCATGGCCATAACCTAAAGAAAATAATAAAGGAGTAATATAAGGATAATTAGAACAATAGAACATTATCATTTAGAATTTTATAAGTTAGAACATTAAGTACTGTAAATGAACACTTTAAGGGCTTCAGGGCAGAGACATTGTGCTTAATAATGGCAATGAGTAAAATGTGTTGCTGTGGCAAAGAAAACATGGGATTGTGGGGACATATGGGAACAAACTACCTGTATTAATATAATATGTTTTTTTTAATGTTTCCTAAAATTGTCCTCAAGCTGCCATCTCTCACCTCCACTAAAGCAAACTTCTCCTCGCTGGTGTAGTTGTACCTAGTTGCTCTTTCATACTCCTCGGCTGTCCCTGGACAATCCTTGTTGCAGAACTTGTCAGTGGGGTGCACCAGCTTCCAAGAATACTGAATGTGAGTGTACATCCCACAAAGACCGAAAAAGAGAGAGGAAGAAAGCAGGGGAAAATGAAGGCCCTTTTAGCGGACTCAGTACCATTACTTTTGGATACCATCCTTATTTTGGATAAATGTACACAGAAAAATCTTAAGTATTCCGGTACAGCCCCAATGTTGGTTCTCAGACAGGCCCAGTAACAACGCTCAGGTACTCACAACCTCCATGACATGGGCGCTCCACTTGGATAGCAGCTGGAGACCTCTGAGTGCCAGGTCAAAAAGCTCCCGGTACTCCTCGTCTGACTTCTGACTGTCCAGACCCGAACCCGTTACCACCTCGCTGTTGCTGTAGCGGGCCAGCTCCGAGATGAAGCGGATGTGGTCATCCCGGATCTGGACCATCTGCTCGCAGAGGTTGTACTGAGGGCTGATGCTGCTCTGAGTGCAGGTCCACCTGGAGCGGTGAAGGTAAAAGAGAGCCAGGAGCTGAAGGAGAGTCGGGACGCTAATTGAATGTAATTGAAATGCTTGCTTTGTGCTCCGACTTCTTCTTGTTGCCAATGCAAAGGCCCACATGGAACTTACTTAGACTTGTTCTCTTCATAGTGGGCACTGGTTTCGATGTAGCGGGGCAGTTCAATCTGCATGTCTCCAAACAGAGGCACTACCTGCAGCTGCTAAGAGAAGGTAGAGCTGGCAACTCAAACAGGAAGAGGAGAACATAAAAACAATGCACCATAGCAGAATATACAATAGCAAGTTGAATACATGATTGTTTGTGTCAATAAGTATTATGCGGGGTGTCAATTTAAATCTCCATGGCTTTCACAATGTTCACTATATCAAGCCTTAGAACTAGAGAATCTAACCTTGAAGAACTTGTCAATCTTTCCCAGATTTATCCTCTTCTTTGCATCCAGTTTGTAAATGTTGCTAACGTTTCCATCCATCAGGTAAAGGCCAAAACCCATCACCTGAGAAATACACAGATGTCCATATAAACTTCCCAAACATCATCGCAGGATCAGCAGTAAAACCAAGAACCCACCTTGAGCAGCATGTGCTTCTCGCCGGGAGTAAGATACATCTTGTTCTCATAGTAGTCAACGCTGATGTTGACAATATCGGCCAGTAGCTCCTCGTATCCCGGGATCAATTCCAGCTGCTGCTGCAAGCACTGCAGGGAAGACATCACTGTGATAAGACAATATTTATATACTCACCAAACAGAAAAAAAAGCTACAATATAGCGTAAAGTATACCTCTGTGATCCTGTTGTGATTTGCCAGGAACATTGAAAGGTTCTGAGACTCCTGGATAGACTGCGGATCAGCCATTTTTCTCAAAAACTGGGCTGCCCTGAAGAGCAGTAAGAGCAGTTTCATACTAAATGAATAGGTGTTTTGTGAAGTGTTGAAATGCCATACTTCTTAAAAATCATAAAATGCCACTAGATTCACTATCTGACAGAATTTGTGTAGCAAACCTCTTGTATGTGGAGTGATCATTCTTTACACTGCATTTCATGTTCTTCAGCTCATCAAGGACAGCGAACATGTTGATGAATTTGCCCAGAGTGAGCAGGTACGCCTCAGAAACAAAGTCCTTCCTGCGTTCGGCATGACAAAGGCGCTTCACCTCACTGCAAAAGCGTTCTATGGCTTTCCGCTGTGGGATGAAAGCTAAGTTTACCCCCAATGTTCAGAAACATTTCCTGCTTCCTATGATGGAACTTATGATGGATTTATTTTTTTAAATGCAAATTTTACAAACAATAGCATCACATTGGTGTCTTGTGATAGTTATTAAGAACCTGGTTTTATGTTACCTGGAAGTACATGAACTTCATAAGCTTAGTGACCTCAGGCTCCAGCACTTCCACCGTCTTCTCATAAATTTCCACTCGGTTTGGCTGCTCATTGCTCTTCACCTACAAGGCAAATGTGGGCTCCAGGTGTTCTGTCAATACTATATTGTATCTCATCAACAAACAGATGACTTGGTGTGGCCCTACCAGGACACCATAAACGGTGGGAAAACTAACCACGCCCCCAGTTCAACACCACAAGCAGTGGCACAGGCTGAACGAAGAACCCTTAGCTAAACCCTGAACTGCCTTGCTTGTCCAATGCCAACCTCAAAAACTCACCTGGCCCCTACAATAGAGGGAATTCCACTGAGTCCCTCCCTCAGTCACTCTGAGAAAACTTTATAAATTATTTTGTATTATTTTATATGTTTCCCCCTTGTTCCAGTTTCCATTGCCGTTTTCCTTGGTTTCACAAGCTAAATAAAAAGGGCAATGGCCCGTTTTCACTCTGACATACAGCACTATGACCACACCAGGTGCAGTGTACACTTGGTAACACTACAGTTCTGGTGACCAAAGTTAATGCCTTCTCTAAAAGCAGGTCTAAACTGGTCATGGTTTTAAATATCTCACTCTCACTCTCTCTCTCACCACACACACTCACACACACACACACACACACACACACAAAACACACACACTGCAAAATCCCTCTATAAATTAAAAGTTATTTGGAATCAGATAACTACCTAGCAAAACATATAAATTAATGTACTTACATTTATTTATTTGTCAGACACTTTGATCAGTGTCTTGCATGTTTTTTTAATTGCAAAATAAAGATACAACCATCCTAAGTCACAACCCAGGTCCATCATCGTAGACAATTATACAAAAGTAATTACCTAGTCTGGCGATTAACCTGTATTCCTTCTTTGGGATTTCAATATATGCAAGACTACAACACTTCTTCTAAATCTGGAACAGTATGTGCCATACTTCACCAGACCACTGCGAACATTCAACCGAACATTTATTTATTTGATACAAATCAAAAACACAGATATGTAGTTACTATAGTAGAAGTTCCATAGTCATCAAAATGTGAAAAGTGCGCAAAATTAGATTATGGATTTATTGATTTACTCAGCTGTGAATCAGGACCTGCCTTGTGTTTTGGGACAGAGGAACAGCCAGAAAAAAAATGAATTCAGGTAATTCATTTCAGAATGCCTTTTATACACCGGGTCCCCAAAGTGCAAACATGTATAGATATATAAATGAGACGGTGCCACGGTGGCTAAGCGATCAACGTTGGTGCTATGTGTATGGCTTTCTGTATGTCCCCTGTCCTGCAATGGGCTGGGTGTGCCTCGCCAAAAATCCTGTGAATTACAGGCCAGGCCCTAGTACGGCAACTCTGAATTGGTCAAAAGGGTTACGTAAAATGCATGAATGGAGACACTAAAGACAAGTGATTTTCAGAGTTTCATTTCAAGATTAACATGTACAAAAGTATAACAGAATCAGAGATTTTAAGTAACGGTTATGTTGTGTGTGTGTAACATAGAGTTTGTGGGTCAATCTACGGGTACGAGAAAGATATAGCCAGAGATATTACCTGAGGGATAGCTCGAGAGCAGCTCCTCCAGGTGTACAGCATGACAGCATACTCATGCCCCTCCTCCAGCATCTCATTCTAGAAGGGAGGAATAAAGGAGAGTCAGGATGCAGTTCAGGCAAGATGGTGCTGATGCTAGCACTGCTCTCCACTCTACACAATTTAAAACAGCTTACACTTCCAACTCACTTCTTAACTGTTAATTTAATGGTTTGACAATCAGTGTAGGGCCATGATCAATTTTAAATGTCTGACAATTCACAGTTTTGTGCATCTGAAATGGAACAACTTTCACTGCAGAGATCGGCGATGTCTCATGCCCCAACACATTCTTCCTCCCTATGTTCCTATTGTTCTTTCTCACCATGCTGGAGTGGACTGTAGCCTGCTCAATGTAGCGAGCAATGCCTGTGACAAATGCGTTCCTGTCCTCAAAGTTGGTATCAAAGTTTGCCTGTAATAAACACAAATACCAGATATATTACTACTTTTCATGCATACCTGGCACAACGATGAAGAATGACTACATTCCGGATCTAGGTTAACACTGGAAACATAATGACATATAACAGATATATATCAGTGTTTGTTAACATTATGTAAGAGAAATTTCTATCGGTTTCAGTCAATTCTTGATACAAGACAATTTTACCTTTGGTCATTGCCTAATACATGATGATGGAATTATGCTTCTGATGTAAGTCAAAACACTGTGGATCTGATCCAAACCTGGTACATGATGGAAGATGGCAGGGGCTCAATGCAGGGTTGCTGGTCTGGGAGTGGAAGCTCCTCCAGCAAGTCCACATTGGACAATGCATCTTCTAGGGTCACGTGTGTCGTCATATCAGCAAAGCTTCACTCACAATACAAGCTGCAACTACAAAAGGACACATGGAAATTATTATTAACATAGATTTTAAAAAATATTTAAAAAATATATTTTTTAAATTTCACAGGGAAGAGGAATAAACAAATAGAATAAACAAAGTTTTATGACTATTGTCCAAATCAATCAGGCATCATAATGGTGCAGTACAGTGAACTGTGGTGTGCAGAATGGAATCTCGGAATGCAAAACTTGGTGGCCCTTATCACAGATGGACAATTGCAGCTGACGACCAAAATGGTTCCACTTCAATCAGCTAAAAACAAGAAGCAGCTCCAATGGGCATGCCACTGGACAATAGGGAAGAAGAAAATTGTCACCTGGTCAGACAAACAAATCACAACATCCGGTTGTGTCATACAGATGGCATAGTCAGGATTTGGCGTAAGCTGCATGACTCCATTGACCCTTCCTGTCTGGTGTCAACAGTATAGGCTGGGATGCTGTGGAGTAATGGTGTGGGAATTGTTTTTTTGGTCCCTTGATATTAATTGAGCAATGTTTGAACACCACAGTGTATCTGAGCATTGTGTGCATCCCTTCATGGCTACAGTTTACCCTTCATCACATCTCGATATTTCCAGCAGGATAACGCACCATGTCTCAAAGCACGTACTGTCTCAGAATGGTTCTAGGAACATGACAGCAGGGTAAGTTCACTAGATATACACAATCCCCAGAGGTCAACCCTATAGACATATTTGGTACGAGATGGAACAAGCTGTCCACAGCATGTATGTATACCATCTATTCTGCAGCAAATGTGCAATGATATCCGGTCAGCATGGACCAACATCCCATATGGAATGTTTACGACACCTTGCAGAATCCTTCCCCAGCAGAATTCAGCCTGTTCTGGAGGCAAAGGGGTACTAGATGGGTGTACTTAATAAACTGGCCACTGAGTGTATAGGTTACCGTTTTATTACTTGCTCAATTTGCAAAATTTTTATATATAGAGCAAAAACAATAACGCCAATAAGACGAATCACTTCAAACGCCAAAGGAGGCGGCATTTCCAACACAGCTGTAAAATTTTACGTGACATCAAGAATAAGCGATTGTACCCACAAGCGGCTGCACAGTTTTTCTAGCCAGCTAGTCGTTTTTCTAGCTATGTGATAAAAAACGTCAGCCAATTAATACATTTAAAATGCATACAAACTAGTCAGAATTTAGTGTTGTCATTTATCACATGTATTATATTACATTACACAAATACCGTATTACAAATCATAGAGAAGCATATGAAACATTTATGAATAGCAACGATATTTGTATGCTACGATACATCCAAGAAACATTTGATTGGATATGCAACCTCGTTAAATTACGGTTTATGTTTAGTAATTTAACAAATCAATTTTGTTAACTAAAGCCCGCGAGTAAAGGTTTTATTTGTATATATTTCAAATCGGTGTGTAAATCACTATATCTAAGACACATGCAATGTACTGTTCACCCCACCCGTTCAAAAAAATATTTATCCATGCTTGCCACCTAGCTATTTACGCGTAGTCTTTTAAAAAATAAAAACCTTAAAGCAATCAAACAGACCGTATAAATTAATCCACACCTATTTGCTGGCTAACGCATTATCAACGTTCATTATCTTTCGTCTGAGGGTTATCCTCCTGATTTTAGACGGGCGGTGCAGCGTCCAGCAAGCGGAATGGGATACACCATTGGGGAAATAACAGTTCGTGAAAAATATCCTCATCTCTAGCTCAAAATACAATCTCAAATGTTGTCATACCACTTTTAGTTTTAATCAACTGCACATACCTGCTAGTTCTGCATGTCTATAGTAGCTATAATGGAACCGAAACGCAGGGTTGAGCCGCAATGTCACAAGAATTTGGATGTCTCTCCAGTAACCAAGTGATGCTCAGCTCTCGTACATACACACTGGACACAAATGGGGGAAAAATGGCTGCAGGTTTCCTTAAAGTGACACAGTACTATAACAGTTAGGGGTGTATGCTATCTCAAAGTGTGATGAGCTATATGAGCAAATATGGCAGCAGCTGCTTTTCCCTTTATGTGTAGGCTTCCCAGCCCAGCATGGAAGCCTTTTTTTTTTTTCCTGAAATGCTTTTTAGACTTCAGAGCCAATGCATTACGAACCCTTCAAACAATTGCATGACCAATCTAATTTAATTCACCTAAATACCCATATGGTAAGTCCTGTCATTGGCATGCAGAGGTGGTATCCCGGACTACTAGAATAAATGAATCACATCCTAAATTACTAAACCACATAATCACCATATGGGCCCTTTAAATTAGAACATAAGATAAGCAGATGCACACCCAGTTGTAACGAGGTGCAGACTTACGGTTTTACTTAAGAAAAAAAAAATTCTGGAGAGTCAGACACTCTTACGTATTCCAAATATTTTATTATTACGATGATTCACACGATAAAACAACCAACGTATCAGCATAAACTGCCTTCATCAGGGTGATCCACTGAAATAAACAAAATACCATATGGACCAATACCATATGGACCCTTTAGATCCGAACATAAGATAAGCAGACCCAATTGTAACGAGGTGCAGACTTACGGTTTAATTCGTATTAAAAAAAATAAAAATAAAAAAAATAAAAAAACAGTATGTAAGTAATTCATGACAGTCAGGCACTCTTACATACTTCAACTGTTTTATTATTACGATGATTCACAGGCTAAACAACCTATGTTTCAGCATAAATAGCCTTCATCAGGGTGTTCCACTGGGTCTACACCGGGTCGATTCATTAATATAACTTGTTGCAGTCATGTGTCTAATCAGTTGATACAATTACAAGTGAAACAGACATAACATTGGGCTACAATTATGGTAACACCATCATTAAACTGTATATCAATAAAAATCATATTATACTTAATCTCAAAGTTCACCACGTCAGTTCTATTCACAATTCAGTGCTGTAAATACACTTAATTCCGTTTATTTTATCAATTGAAATGTTCAATATTCACATTAAATGAGTACCGTGTTCGGTGTAGTGTTGTTTGTACAATATTATATCCCATATCATTATGTTTAACAAATTAATAAAAACATGGAACCCCAGGATCCTCTCCCCACCATTCAGTATTCCCCCGGTGGTAGTTACTTTAAACTACTTTTTAAAGCTATTGGATTACATGGTATAAAATCCTTCCATAATCAAAAATCGTAAGATGAAATAGTTGTTAACACCCGTTTTCGATCAAAGGGCATACGCGGGAGATGGAAACGTGAGAACCACTATACTACAGTAACACATATCATCGACACTAGAGAAAATTAACAATACATCTTTATATTTGTGTAAAAGCAATCTTAGTAGCAACGTGTATTGGAAATAAACAGTTTAAAATTAATTTTATGCGCATTACGACTACTTAAGTAATATAAAACACAGAAGTGGTCGATGTGTGGTTTTTCTGTTTGAGATACGCGCACACATTCACGTACATTCTACAACAAAACCAATCAACAAAAGTGTATCAACTAAACAATGGTTGCATTAGATTTTCCACGTATCACTATCTAATCATAAAAGTGAATTTTGTTACGATTCAGGTGATTTACGTAACATGTAACTCTCAATTAAAATACCGAAACTAAAGCAAACGGTACAATCAGGATTCTACAGAGAGGCTTTCGAATTCGGATTTCAAGTCCAACACCATAATCACTCGGCTACAACAGCATTGAGAACGCATGACTAACAACCATGTTCAGTCACACAAGCACACTGAATGTGATACTAACATTAAAACTGCCTTGTCGAAATGCGAAACGCGGTTAACGCTTTTTTTCTTTCTGAGGTTGTTCTTATCGTGAGGGTATTGTACATACATACACCACACACGCGGACACGCATACACAAACACTCTCACTCACAGGCAGCTGCTAGCTAGCAGGAGTTGAGTATTCCTGTTTCCACAGTAACGTAGGATGGCTTTGAATTACCCTAATTAACTCTAGCCAGAGCTACAGTCGTTTTTGCTCAGAGCTAGCTGCAGTATTTTGTAAATCTACAGAAACTTTCTGTGGTGACTATGATTTGGATTGTGATTGATTGTTCATGCTTGTTGTCCTAAACTTTTTGAATGCATTTCATGTGTTCATTCTAAATTCTGCGTTGTTGTATAACGATAAACATTTACTAACGTGCATTTAAATTATGTAGCCTAAATTATATAGCCGTAGCTCCCCCAATCACAAATCTCTGGCGTACTCTGCGCGGCACACTGATGTACTGTCGGACGTGGGCCTGTGTGCTCTCCTTAAGCAAGGAACAATTGACGACGGACCGTTGAATTCTTGAAAATTAATGCACACCCTGAGGTGGTAATTCGGCGACGACGCGAAGTGGGCCAGATTCAATTATTCCCAAGACATTTTTCACGTTTTTGTCCCTAAAACGCTCTTGTGTTGAACTACTTTCTAACGCAACTGTCACTGAAGCCTCCTTTACTAATTTTAAAGCAGGGGCCAACCTTGTTGACCTTAGGTTAGTGCTCTTAATGAAACTTGCTGTATTGTTGGTAAAGCATCAATTAATCATTTAAAAGCACTTAAATTAGTTATTATATAATTAACAAATAAAAAAATGGTTTTGAGTTTATTTTAAATTTTTGATTTGTGTTTCAGAGGCAGCATAGGGTTCAATACAATTTATTTCACATTTGTGAGAATGTATTCATCATTGCATTTTGAGAAAAAAAAAAGGTGTGCCTTAGAAATTTCATATTTGTGCCTTGGGACACAAAAGTTTGAGAACCACTGCTCTAAACATTTAGTACAATAAAGGTTATTTAACGAAACGTGTCGATATGTACATGTGCAAAAATATATGGTGATAAATTGTTTGTCTCCAAGGCATAACTCTTAGTGTAGCTCTTTGGTCAATATGGACATTCAAGCCTGGATGTTGAATTCATAGTAGGCAGTCATTTCTCGGGATGATTTTCATTTTTCATACCAAGTAGTGACGTCAAAGAAATGCAATGCCCTTTAAGTGTATTTTATATAACCTAGATATAGTCAACATTTATATGTACACTACCATTCAAAAGTTTGGGGTCAAATTTTCTTGTTTTTGAAAGAAAAGCAAATTTTTTGTCCATTAAAATAATATTAAATTGATCAGAAATACAGTGTAGAGATTGTTGTGAATGACCATTGTTGCTGGAAACGGCTGTTTTTTAATGGAATATCTACATCAGTCCTGTGTTCAAATGGCGCGTTGTGTTTGCTTATCCAAGTTTATCGTTTTTTAAAGGCTAACTGATCATTAGAAAACTGTTTTGCAATTATGTTTGCAGAGCTGAAAACTGTTGTGCTGACTAAAGAAGCAATAAAAAAAAGCAAAAAAAAAAAAATAGTTGAGTATCTGGAGCATCAGCAATTGTGGGTTCGATTACAGGCTCAAAATGGCCAGAAACAAAGAACTTTTTAGTCTATACAGTCTATTCTTGTTCTGAGAAATAAAGGCTATTCCATGCGAGAAATTGCCAAGAAACCTCCAAGAAATTGCTGTGTACTACTCCCTTCACAGAACAGTACAAACTGGCTCTAACCAGAATAGAAAGAGGTGTGGGAGGCCCAGGGCACAGCTGAGCAGGAGTACAAATACATTAGTGTCTAGTTTGAGAAACAGCCGCCTCACAGGTCCTCAACTGGCAGCTTCATTAACCTACAAAACAACAGTCTCAACGTCAACAGTGAAGGGGCGACTTTGGGATGCTGGCCTTCTTGGCAGAGATATCTCAGCAATATCTCAGACTGGCCAGTAAAAAGAAAAGATTACGGTGGGCAAAAGAACACAGGCACGGGACAGAGGAAGATCTGTCTGTTTTGGACGGATGAATATAAGTTTGAGGTTTTCGGTTCACAACGAAGAACATTTGTGAGATGCAGACCAAATGAAAAGATGCTGGAGGAGTACCTGACGCCATCTGTCAAGCATGGTGGAGGCAATGTGATGGTCTGAGGGTGCTTTGGTGGTGTTAAAGTGGGAGATTTGTACAGGGTAAAAGGAATCTAGAAGAAGGAAGGCTATCTCTCCATTTTGCAACACCATGCCATACCTTGTGGAGCCAGTTTCCTCCTACAACAGGACAATGACCCAAAGCAAAGCTCCAAACTATGCAAGAACTTTAGGAAAGAGTGGCCAGACCTATTGAGCTGTTGTGGGAGCAGCTTGACCGTATGGTACATAAGAGCAGCTTGATTGTATGGTACTCAAACCAATCCAACTTGTGGCAGGTGTTTCAGGGTGAAATCTCTTCAGATTACCTCTACAAACTGACAACTAGAATGCAAAAAGTCTGCAAGGCTGTTATTGCTGCAAATGGCGTATTCTTTGACGTAAGCAAAATTTGATGGATACAATTATTATTATTATTATTATTATTAATATTATTATTATTATTATTATGATTATTTCAATTACAAATCATTATTTCTAAACTTGTCAATGACTACATTTCCTATTAAACTCATTTCATGTATGTTTTCATGGAAAACAAGGACATTTCTAGGTGACCCGCAACTTTTGAATGTACTGTATTTCCTACATATGCAAATATGTCAATGCCATTTGGTACAGTTGTGGGTACACTTTGTGGTCTGCCCCTCTTTGAGGTATGTGTTGGTAGGGTAGCGCTGCATCTCCACTGTTGCATCCGCCATGGCACTCTGGACACTCTGAGGCCAGCTGCAGAGGACTGCAATAAAAATAAGTTGTCAATTTGTCAGCCTTGTTGTGTAATCCTCATCCATTATTTATGTATTCCAACCAACCAACTCTGTGGTCCAGAAGCTCCTGTTATGACCCTGAGTCATATGTCTGGAGCGTGACTGTGTTTCGTTGATCTGCCTGGGGGTGGTGCTGTTCACCCTGCTGTGTGTTTCCTTTCAATATGTTGAGTTACAGGTGGTGGCAGCTGATTGGAGGAGAGACTGATGGCGCCTACCTTAAAATGGCACCAGTCGATGCCAGCTGGACTTCTCCTTTTCCTGGCTCCCAACCTGACCGTGGTGCTGTGCTGTGCTGTGCTGTGCTGTGCTGTGCTGTGCTGTGCTGTGCTGTGCTGTGCTGTGCTGTGCTGTGCTGT
>JAOYSI010072975.1:0-20648 GCA_025775065.1 Hiodon alosoides | reverse complement strand
AAACACACACAGACCAGGCACACTGTTAAACACACACAGACCAGATACACTGTTAAACACACACAGACCAGATACACTGTTAAACACACACAGACCAGATACACAGTAAAACACACACAGACCAGATACACAGTAAAGCACATGTAGACCAGCCCACACACACATACCTACCTATATAAGGGGACAGGCATGCAGACACTTCAACAGTAATAGTAAAGCAGGTCGTAAGAACAAGCAGAAATAAACTCACCTAGTTAACTATCCCAGGTGTAACAGTATGAAAAAAGCATGCTCTACTCCATATGGTGTTCTGAACCTTTAAGACGTGTCGCTTTAAATGATCAGGTTGCTAATTAAATCTTGATTATTTTTGAACATTGTCTTGAAAATCAAATGTTCAAATTTTCAAAGTAGAAGACTGACATATCTTTTACTTTGCTTTGTTTATTCATTAGCCTCTATAAGTCACCTCAGTTTGATTGTCGGCTGAACTGGATCAATGGATTTGTAATAGCAACGTGCTAAAGTAGAGCATGTGGTTACCTCTTCTGAATAACAACCTGTAGTGATTACCCAAGGGCTTAACACCATAACCAATGAAAGACTAAAAACACAGTACATGGAACAATGACAATGTGTTTGTTCTCAACATGTTTGTTCCATAGTGTTTCAGTATAACTCCAGACATCTGGAACAAAGACACAATTATGAGAATTTTTGTTTCACTCTGAGATTTTCCTCTTTTCATTGGATGAGGTGCACCTTATTGCCCCGTATTGCTGAAGGGGAACAACTACCTCCAAAGACTTTTAAATCCATAGCATGTAATATGACATCTGGGAAGATAATATCACATGTATGTTTTCGATTTAAGAAATTTAGGGACCACAAAATGCATAAAACGTATTGAGAAATACTGTACAGTTTTGTTACTACAAGGCATGCAATCTTTGCTGTGATTTATAAATAGGTCCGGGTGATCAATTTCTTTTTTCTCTGAGACCCGAGTTTGAATGTAATTTGTGATCTTTGCACTCTAATTAATAAACATGAAAAACACCAACTATGAATGTGAAAATGATTTTACTCCATTCATTTTTTTGTTGGATCACAGATTGCGTTAACATAGAAAGCATCATCTCTTAGACCCAGGGATGCTTTTGACTCATGTCGTCAACCCTGGAGCAACGCGCATATGAGCATGTGTTGGGATGTTCATATGGCGTTCCTGTTAACCCAAATGTGAATAAACGGACTTACGCCTCCCTCGTCTGTAACGGCAGACAACGCAGGGCCAATGCCGCCGTCAGGGGGGCCGGTGTCACCCTCAGGAAGGGGCTCATTGTAGTCCTTGTAGGAATAGTCATATTCCTTCATTCCCAAGTCTCCGGTCACGTACTCCTCGGTGAAGGGCTCGTCCGGGGACTGAGACACCCCCTCGCCACCTGACTTGGCCAAATCTAACTCCTCTGCCACCACTGTCTCCTCCACCTGGGTTACAGTGATGGGGTGGGGGGGTGAGATAGGACAGGTGGAGCAGGAGGAACGTGGGAGGGGGAGGAGAAAGGAGGAAAAGGCAGAGCGCGTGTACACGTTGAAGGGGAAAAGGAGGCAAAAGCAAAGAAATGGAGGGAGGAAGAAACATCCAGGACAGAGGGTAAGACAGAGACGGGGAAGGCACAGAGAGACCGTGTGGTGAGCCTTACCTTTAGCAACATACAGACACAAGCTGGAAAATCACCAACGGGGGAACAGTTTAAATGCCTCCACTAACAGTGCTGGAGCTAATGATAATTCCTGGCAGATTGTTTGCTGATTTTTCTTTACCTTTCCTGTTTTGATAGTCCATAAGGCTATCACTGGGGCTTTTTTGCATGAAAGCAAATTTCTTTGCCAGTTGCATGTGAGTTTAAATGTTAACTACAACACAATCACATGATGCATTCAGGATCTAAAACATAGCAGTGGCAGAGAACCTGACCTGACAACCGCCAATCAAGTGCCAGACGACACCGAACAGCATCGTTGTTTCATTGAGCCCCATTACTTTGGGCTCAATGATTTTCATTCTTACCTTCATCAAAAAATAGTACCCTACATCACTCCGTCATCGAGAACCAATGCCAAAAATTGCAGAAAAGCGATTGTTCTATATTCATGGTCCCTACCATAATCATGAGAGCACTGCATGACATTTACCTTTCAGGTCGAATGTAAGAGGAAAGTGTTATGTTCTCTATATGCAAACGCAGAGTTACAGTCTCTCCACTTTCAAGACTGGTGTTAGAACAAAAACAAAGCCTGACGGCAAAAAATGTCCCCACAAGTATTTTCTTTAAATTAATTTATTCTCATTGTAATATTGATCATCTTGGAATAAAAATGAAAGAGGTTTTCTCAAGTGTTTAAATATCTTTGGGTTATGAGACAAAGTTGTAAAATGTAAAACAGCCATCTTTTTCTCTGCGGTGTCTTTTTGTTCTCATTTTGAGAGAAAAAAAAACAGAAATAAGAACAAAAAACCCCCAGAAAAAATTGGATTCACATTAAATCTTTGTCTTATTATTCAAAAACACTTGAAAAAAAAAAACTTATCTTACAAATTATTTCAAAACAAACAACCTTACAATGAGAAAGGCCATTTTTTGCAGGATAATTATATGATGAATCACGACAGTGAGGTGGGTGAATTATAAAGTTATTACTGGATGCCACACTATCACTGGATAAAGACTAAAAAAGTCTCCATGCTTCAATAGTGTTACGGAACGCTCCGTTGTTGCCGGGCGGGGTTCCTTTTTCTGCATGGATGCTGATAAAAACCTGAGGATTCTTTCCTGGTGTTTTTGAATGCAACTTGCTAGGCCACCAGTTTTACGATTTGAGGAGATCCACAAGGTTCACGAATGGCTTACACTAAAATTTAACAGAATGGCAAATAGCAAATGATGGCTCTATGTGTACATTCTCGTCAAAAAATGGTTGTAAAATTCAGCAAAGGTCACTTTAGGCTCATTGGTTCATCTCCTAAAACTCTCTTGTGTTGGGTTACCTGGGCCATGGAGGGTTCATGTCCAATCACCTCACTGTCCGCCTCCTTCTCCTCCTCTAAGGTGTAATAATAATCCGTCTCTGTAGGGGCGGGGCCAGTCTCAGGGTGACCAGGATCTACGTCCTGATAAACCAGAGCCCAGGACAGGTGGGTGGGGCCATGGGGGAGGCAGGCAGATTTAGGGGAGAAAGAGGTTAATTTCAAAGCAGCTAGTATTATTATTATTATTATTATTATTATTATTAATGCAAAAGGAAGATACATGGAATATTATTTAGGACTGTTCCCAAAAAAGTGGTTTCCCAGCAAATCATTTATAGTTTATAACAAAGAAATTGAGCTCGTAACCAAGGCCTTCATCACATCCACATTTTTCGACGAATGGTTAAAAAATGTGAACTGTGGCGGGTGGCACAGCTGAATTTCCTTTGTTACGCTGGAAAACACGAAAATCGAGAAGTAGCCGACGCCATTCTGCTTTGACGAGGCGTTCGACTTTCCGAGAAAGCGAAAATGCCTCGAGATGGGTCACAGGAAGGTGAAGCCAGCTCTGCTCTCAGAGTTGTGGGAAGTTAAGAGGAGAGCTCGCTATTGACCCACCCCTGTATTGATGATAAATCAGGCAATCGCCACCATTACAATACGCAGATATTGGCGATGTTGAGCTGCACGTTGTGTCAGGCATCTTCTGTTAAGTGGGACAGAACTTAACAAAAGGCAACAAGAAAATCAGAGACAGATGGAGTGGACAGAGAAACTGAGAGAATCCAGCCTCAGACACAATCTCCGCTAGTGTCTGAAGTTTGGAGACACGCACACTTACCGTTTGGTTCCCAGTCACTTGCAGATATATTGCATTTGTGATTTAAAAAATTGTGTCGCTTTAACGTCAGAGTTCAGATTTTCTGTCTAAGGCCTCACAACCGTGGCACTGAAATACTTTTCTCAGAATACCAGCGTTCTGTATACTGAATGTGTGGTCAGACCGTATCGTAACCGTAGTGGCGTCTTTTTCTGTGACAAAATACAGCTCATATTTATTTTAAATATGATCAATGCAATAGTTTCACAGGTATTTAGAAAAGAGGACAGAAAAGGACGGGGGCAATGTTCAGTATTCTACATTGATTTGCGTCTGACATGTCACTGTGTGAGTGTTTTTGTCGTGGTCTCTTTTCACTGTGGAATAAATAAAATGCATGTGTGGGTTGTTGGGGCTTCGTAATGCCACACTGAACCATTGCATAACCACTGACAGAACATCGAAATGCAATGCAAGACTCTTTGTTGTGTAGACATTTTGAATTTCAAATCATGATCGAAGGGCAGAAGAATTTGTGTGTAGAGGACATGGACGAAGTGAAATATAACAGGCAGTTATACTTCTATTACTCTTGTGTAGAAATTTAGAGAAGATCCAGAGGGGAAGGCCCCAGCTTCTTTTCGGAAAGTCCACTCACTATCCAGGTTTTTGCAGTATTTATAAAATTCCGTAACACAAGCGTACAAATGAAAAGTCAAAAGAGTGAAGCGATTATTTTTTCTGTGTTACAAAAAGAATCGCTTCACACTGTGATTACATTTTACAGTTAAATTTTTCGAAGAGTTTGAAGAAATGTATAAGAAACTCCCAAGTCAAATGTCTTCGGCCTTGTCAACGCTTGTATAACTAAAATACAAAGAGCAAACGGCCGCAAAAATACCTGCAGTGTGAGCTGGCATATGGAATTTGTCCTGTCTGCAAATGGAAAACCTGGATGGCCAGTGGTAGTCTTTCTCAGAAAGGTCAGGTGGGGTAGACAGAGCTATAGCGTCACCTTGGGCCCTATGTTTGTACCTGTTGATAACCGTTGCCCGGCCTCTTCTTAGGCTTAGCTGGCATGTTGGCAATGGTGCTGCTGATCACAGACTTCCCAAAGGGGGGGAGTTTTTTGGATTTGCCGTTATTGGCCTTCACGGTCGGCTTTGGCTTCGCGGACTGGGCTGGGCCAGGACCGGTTTTGGGGGCGGCTGTGACTTTCTTGGGTGTGGTTTTGAGAAAGGGAGGCTTCTGGGAGTGGAAGCTCTTAACGTTCTGAACTTTGGCGTTGTTGCTTTTGCCGTTGGCGTTTTTGCTGAACGGCGAGGGCTTTGGTTTAGGGGTGGGCTTTGGTTTGGGTTTGGTCGGGTTGGCCTTGGGCTTGGCCAGGGTCGGTTTGGGCTTGGCCTTGTTGGAGTTGCCATTGGCAGCCTTGCTCTTCTGTTGTACATTTTGTTGTTGTTGTAGTTGTTGTTGTTGTTGTTGTTGTTGTTGTTGTGTTGTGTTGCGGTTCGTAAATAACAAAGTAACCAAAAAATGCGGAGACGAAGAGAGAGAGGGAGAGGCGTTGGGATGGGATGGGTTGAAAGGAGAGAGGATGATAGATGGAGAAAGAGAGAGGGGGTGGAGAAAAAGACACGGATGGATGTTGTGAGACATTGACATGGCTGACAATTGAGGTGACATGTTTAGCTGGAGGTGGCATAACTGGATACAGCAGAGTCTGAGGTGCAGAACAGCTGCACATTTCACACTTACTGCAGTACAAGACACAATGTCAATTTCTTTAGATTTTAATATGTAGACATAAATGCAGAACTATGCACCAATTGGATGAGTAATAGGTTTTTTTTTTTTTTTTGTAATCTTTTAATTATGCCTGTCTTGTTTGCTGATCTCTCCAGTAATGCCATGCTCTATTAAAAAGCAGCAATTTCTGTTTATGAGACCTGTGGTTTGAGGTGACACTGGGTTTTGTGGTCAGATAAAACTGGTGCCACTGGCACTGCCGACAGCCGTGGTGCACTGAACTATCCAACTGCGCTGAGAGGACAAAGCTCACGCACAGCACACATACAGCTGGCTGCTCCAACAGAAGGATTGAATGGAGCAATGCGCGAAACATTTACGGCTAGTCAAAGACAGCCTGAAACAGGATGTTCATCATTCCATCTCTTACAAACTCTCTTCAGCCTTGGCCACAGTTGGTTAGACTCAATGCAGATTGGCGGCCAAGCAGTGTCATTGAACAACGTCAAACCTGAGCACATGGAGCACCTCAGTATCCAATACGCACACGCACACACACACACACACACACACACATGACAGTGACATTAACATGACATGTACATTAATGTGAAATTATGGGGTGACGATAGACCAATATAAATGGAAACATGAGAAGGGAGAACGCAGGGGAAGACCAGAGGAACAAGGCAATGGTGAGAGGAGGCGTGTGATCCGAGTTGCCCTGAGTTGCCCTGAGGACAACATGACACTCCTTTGACAGTTCCTTGTCACCTCTGCTTTCGAACCTCAGCGACCTGGGAAGTTCTGCAGGATTGCACAAAACCGTGGCATGGCTTATTTTAAAGTCTCTTCACCTCCTGTCAC
Source organism: Hiodon alosoides (assembly GCA_025775065.1). Classification (NCBI taxonomy): domain Eukaryota; kingdom Metazoa; phylum Chordata; class Actinopteri; order Hiodontiformes; family Hiodontidae; genus Hiodon; species Hiodon alosoides. Next base: position 14,181 of record JAOYSI010072975.1, on the reverse strand, counting down.
CGATTCCTTTCTCTCTGCCCTCCCCTGGTTCTCCCTCTGTTCTTGCTCCCTCTTTACCTGCTCGTCGGGGCCCCCGGGCGGGGGAGAGGGAGCGGAGGACGGGGAGGGGGGTCTGCCAGTTGTGTCTTCATAATAATAAGTGTATTCATAGTCCTCCTGTTTCTCATCAAAGTACTGGGTTTTGCGGGGTGGGGAGGTACAGTTGCGGAAGCAGTTGGTGGTAAATACCGGCATTGGGAGAGGAGAAGGGTGGGGGTGGGGGTAGATGATGGGACGGGCAAGGGGGCCCACAGGACGTAGCAAGAGAAGGACATACAAAGAAGAAAGCATTTGATGACAGCATTAGCCACAGAAAATAAATTGAGTTTGCCTTATGCGTCAGTCTCCCCTGGCAAGCAAAAGAGACGACAAAGACCCTAATGCATGAAAAAGCCAATGAATAAAATCAGACCGATTTGTATTCATTTATGTCCATCGCTGGCGTTGTGTAAGCCGAAACACAGCTCTCTGTGCTGGGGAACTCTTATTGGTCACCAGAAAGGGCATTTGAATCTCAAGGTGAATATTATACTGCTGGACTATATAGGGAAAGAGTGCCATTTGAAGAAAAAAAAATTCAAATTTTAAACTGTATTGCATCACAAAAGTTGCGTTGAAACTCTTGAATGAATATATATGTGTATATATGAAGGCAAAAGAGCGGCCTGCGGGTCAGAGTTGCCAAACCAGTAACGCGAAGTGTGTTAAAATGTTTCATTGAAGTCCCTTCTGAGCTCAGTATCTTTAATTGGGTTCTGCTGTTGAGCTCCATGTGTTTTAACAGTTCTTTCTGCAACATTAACTTAATGGACCATTTTTCATTACAGGGCGGGATAACCGTGACTTTAAATGCCCAGAAGTAATTTGTGAAATTACTGCACAATAAATAGTTTTGCGCTTGTAAATATTGCTTGGAAGCCCCTTGGTGGATTTTCCCCTCTCATTCTTTCTCAAAAGAGAGCTAAAATCAGATCTTTGTGATGTCATCAGAAGTTGCCCATGCCGTTTTATTTGTAACTAGTAATGTTTATGTGAAGTTAATTCCATTCAAAGCTATAAGCTATATATATAAATCCAAAGAGCAATAGCATTGGTATGGTGCCTACAAAGCTATAAACCAGCAGTTGCTTTGATTGAGCTTGGACAGCAGAACGATAAAATATCACAGCAAGGATCAGCTGTTCTTTTGCTGTTGTGTCTTGGACATCTCAAATCAATCTTTACCCTTCTTGTAACCAATATATCTAAATGACATGACTGTGCTTTAAAGATTAATCTTACTGGATGTTGTTATTTTGCCAAAGGACTTTTAGTCTAATCCCCTTCATTTTTACTGGCGATGATGCATTAATCAAAAGTAAAGAAAAATTAAAACAATGCAAGCGCTTGGTTTGTATCATCAGTTCTCTCGTTTCCTCCTTTTGCACTGTTCTTTATGACAGCGTTTTGAAAAGGGGGAAGAAGATAACCTGTTAAAACAAGAAATCTGTTTCTGAAATCTGAAATCTTTTGCAGGAAAGCTGTATATCAGCGTTTAAGTTGTTCATTGTTTTCATCTGCCGAGATACATATTCCATATCTTGCACTGCAGACCACAGTGTCAGTACAGTCTCTGACGGTTGGGTCAGCTCAGCCTTGCATGTACTTTATCACTATAGACACAAAGAAATGTCAGCATGTGTCACAATTTCACCCTGTTATGGTGAAAAGATAGACCGGTGCTAATTCTATCCCCTTTTAAAACACCACCCGTTTCTCAATGCCTTTTTCATCCGGGAGGTCACGAGAGAGAGAGAGAGAGAGAGATGGATACAAACAAACAGTGCCTAAGGAGAGAGCGGTACTTTGATGATCTTTTTGGCCACAGAAACCCCACTGCTGAAAGCTCAGTTTTCCTTGCGGGGCCTCTGAGCTGCAAATATGTAAATGACTAGTAGTAGTGCCCAAACCCAGAGTAGTATTTAGGGACTGTTGTGTCCTGGGAAGGATGAATGCAAGGTGCCGTGAAATGTGATTTGTGGTGCTGGGCCACCACTCTGGTTGGGTCTTCCTGCAGATGAGTTTTCCTGTGTTCGGTTCTCGAATCACTCCCGGCCGGGCCTGCGGCCTTTGGGTCTTCCGCTGTGTTGATTGACTCACGCAACTGAGATTGTATGCCCAGTGTGGTTGTGTGGGGTTACTCACATAGGTGTTGGGGTCCTGGGATTGTGTCTTGGGCAGGGGGGAGTCACAGTCAGGGCTGTAGTGCTCACAGAAGTCAAAAGCAGCCTGAGGATTGGATGCGATCAGCAGCTGTTGGATATCTCCCTGGAGACAAAAATTAAAACGGTCTTCAAACTTGAATCAAAACAGACACTCTTGATAAACCAGTAACTAGAGGTAAAAACCACAAAAAACTACAAATACTTAGCTGATGGAACAATTAGAGCCAGTTTTGCTTTTTGTATTGTATAGTTAATAATACCGTAGTCCCTAACAATGCAATTTAACATTACCAAGACATTAGTAAACCAAAATCAGACTGCGACACAGTTTGTCACGTCACTACTGGGCCAGTTGGTTAGTGGCTTATCCCACTCCTGACCTGGAAGACCTCCTCGTCCAACAGGCGAGCCCCAAACACTGTGATGCCCTTGGTGTCCACCACTGGCCTCTCACTGCGGGGCAGGTGCTTGGTCACGCGCTTCTTGCAGTCCAGGATCAGCGTGACATTTTTCTTCTGCACAGAAATGGCAATGCGGTGCCATCTACAGGACAGGTGGAGGAACAGCAAGACTGGGTTACATAACAATGAGACGGAAAAGTAAGCAATGTATTTACACCACTGACGAAATCACTCTCCTCGCTTCTGATATTCATCATATCCTGTGATATTAAAACCAAGGCCGGATTACTGAACGGGAAAATAGGGCAAGTGTCCAGGGGCCCCCGACAACACCGAACGCATGTTTTTTTACTGTCATACAACCATGTTTTTTTACTGTCATGCAACCATGTTTTTTTACCGTAATAAAACCATGTTTTTTTACCATATTACAACCATGTTTTTTTACTGTAATACAACCATGTTTTTTTACTGTCATACAACCATGTTTTTTTTTTGCAATATACTCACTGTTTTAGCATGATCATGAAAATATTATCTAGCAGGAAACACATCTATTAAAATCCCAGCAGAATGGTAAGCGTAGGTGGGTTTAACGTGAAGGCAGACAAAGTCAGATGAAGAAATAAGTAGCATTTTGTGCCGCAGCTGTGATGCAAAATACAAATGAGCCACGTAAAAACCAGAGAAGTAAAAGGGGGATGGATCGACGTACTCCTTGCGGGATCGAGTGTACCTTCAGTCCATAGTTGGGTTTTTTTCTGCTACAAAGGGATGTCAATGCTAATAACGATGGCACAATGGAGGCGGCGGACGAACGTGCTGTCACCTGTTCTCCTGTTTGTCAATCCCAGCCAGTTAGTCCACCACAAACAGAGGTTAGTGTCAGCTGCTCAAACCCAAGCCATGGAAACATGAGCGACCCCTCTTTATGGGCCGAGACGGGCCAGCCACTTCCGGACTGTTGTTAATCGACGGAAGAGAGTCTGCGTTCCAACACAGACCGGCAGCATGCAGCCTCAACACAGTGTTAGTGGGGGGAGGACACATCTGTCAATCAACACTTTGGTTAATTGCCTCTTACAGACCGGTAAGTCTGCTGGTTTTACTTTGCCTAGACGGGCCAAGAAGGGAGGGAGGGCCTGACAACAGAGTGGAAAGTTTATAATCACCATAATTGTCCTATAATAATGATATTTTCCTGAAGCGTGCGGCACACAGACACACATAATCCGACAGCACGAAAGCAGGGCATGGCGTGTTACTGACTTGCCGTCGGCCAGGTTGATGCCCTTGAAAAGCGGGTAGTCCTCCGGGGCGGGCTTGCCAGTCTGGTCCTCGTACAGGAAGACGGGGGAGCGTCCGAGCTCCAGGCCCAGCTGCTGCACCCCCTGCGCGCTGTAGATGGAGAGCAGGAATGCCTGCAGCCCGGACTGGGCTTTCACCAGAGCCATGATGGAGAAGTTTTCTGGGAAGTTACCTAAAACAGGGGGGGGGGGGGGATTTCAGTTTGGGATTGTTCCGTTTTGACAGTAATGATGGTAGCAGTTTGGGGAGAGACGGAGAGAAGGCGCTTTTAGGTGGGGTGACATGTAGAAGAGAAGGGCTGGAATTAAGCCTTGTTGTTACTTCTCCCTTCTGAAGGAAGCGATGCAGCTTATTTACGCTGGTTTGCTAAAGCTACTTCTGCCTGTGGTAGAGCCCGTCCTGACCTCCTTGGGGCCCTAAGCAAAATTCAGCTAAGGGGCCCTCCTACCTGACCCGTGAGCCATGTAAACCAGTTGCGAGGGGAGGCGGGGCCCTTGCGTAATTTGCGTGGCCCTACGCAACTTGCATAGTGAGCGTATAGGGCCGCCCGGCTCTGGCCTGTGGTCCCCTGTGTTTTAACTCCTGCCTTTAAGTCTCTACACTGCTACTGCATCTCGCCGATGGTTATGTCTGTCACGCTGTCCAATCTTTTGTTTATTGTGCCGTTACTGTCTTGCGGTCATGTCGATGAAGAGTGAAAGATAAACCAAAAGGTGTCAGAACATTATCAAAGGGGTATCATCCCAATCCACGTTAATGACAGGTTCTTTCAACAGACACATGACACTTAAGTTATTTCAATTTACATTTATAAACAAGAACATTAACCACTACAAAAACAGACATGCTCTTCCTCTGAAGCTTGAGCTGAACATGTTAAAGGACTTTTTTCAACGCCGTGGGCATGTTATTCTTCTTAAGAAGGGGGCCTTTGGCGCAATCACAAACTACTACCTGGCAACAGTAATTAAAGAAAATGCTATAGTGCCGTTAACTTGGTCAGTGAAGTCTGTCGTGGTGTAGCATTAAACCCTCGATGGTATGTTCCGCTGCTACCTCCCTCTGTGATCACATGTGTGAATACAGAAGCATGTTTTGCCCCGAGGGGGCCTAGGGGGGCCGTGCCTATATGTATCTGTCTAGACCCATGAAAAGGGGGAGAACCCCCTGTTTCGCTGCATGCTGGCTCAAAGGCTCGGCTGTGACAGTCCTACCTGAGAAGAGCTGCTTAGTCGGGGCGGAGATCTGTGCCTTTTTGGCGATGCGGTAGGCCTGGTCGGGGGAGCCGGCGCGCCGGGAGGTGCAGAAGCCTGGCACCTTCCGCACGCCCTCGGGGAGAGACGGGAGCTGCAGCACCCGCAGCACGTCCACTGGATCTGAAGGACAGAGAGCAAACAAGTCGTTCACTTTGCTTTGCCCATCTAAGCTGGGGGACCGCAACGTCTTACTGCAACGCTGATTGGCTGTTAGGATACAAGATAAAGGGGCGTGGCTGAACCCCTGAACCCCTGCAAACTATGCAAAAACAGGTCTGATGCACGTGTACATATAGGGTTAGACACCATGGCAATGTACCAGTTGCTTGGAACACAATTTTAAACCAAGCCACCTTTTTTCAGGTATTTTGTCGAGCACAATCATCACAATCTTAATGCAAATGCATCGTAAATGAAAAATTTCTGTCCGCATACAGTCCAATCTTCACCACAGTCACCGACAGGCGTGGACTGGCCATTGGGAAGTTCGGGAAGTTTCCCGCTGGGTCGGTCTTGTGAGGACCGGCCTTTTTTTCCCCCGACCCGGCATTTATATATAGAAACATGAGTCAGTTTGAATTTGGTGTATGAAATTGGGGCCGCTTGACAGCAAAATCCCGGGCTGCTTTTTGTTGCCAGTCTGCCCCTGGTCACCTGCCAGTGATTAAGCCAATCACAAGGAAAGAAAAAAGAAAAAACTGATCAACGATGAAGAGTGGGACTAGAAGGCAGACAGCTCTGAAGTCACCTCTCCAGAAGTAGGTTCAGAATGTATTACCCTGAGCTTTGTCCTTATCACAATGAGGAGTCAAATCCTGCTTCAGTGCAAATCCGGCTTCGGTGCATGCATTGTTGATATGGTAATTATTTTGGTTTACACCCCTTCACCGACAACCAATCAAAATGCGCAATGAGGGAATAAAAGGCCAAACGCCCCATATAGCTGGTGCAAGGGCAGATTTTTTTTAAACTTGTTTAAATTACTGAGGGCAGGAAACAGCCCTGAGGCACTTTTCAACCAACTGGTTCTGAACCGGTGGTTATAATTTGATGGCGTAACGAAAACCGAAATCCCCCATTGGCGTCCATTTCAAGGCCTGTACAGGTCATTTTCACATCTCATTGGCTTCAATTGACCAAGAACTTGCATTCATTAGCCTTCCCCCCCCCCCCCCACTTTCTGCAGATTGCCGAGGTCGAACCCTCTCTGTGCTCGATTTCAATGTTCTCGCCAAAGCGTGCGATTTTGACCACCAAAAACCGGGCTGGTAAACGTTAGCTTCTGTGCCACCAGGATTAGCATCTGCGTTCTCTGACCGCTAAAAGGCTGCGTCTCCTCTTTGTAACACATGCTGGGCACACGTGGGTGGCTTTCAAGTGGTTGGGTTTTTTATTTTTTTTCCGCCCAGAATTTTTCTTGGCTGTTGCTGAAGTATCCGTGAACATTTAAATCTATTTTGGAACCACCTGATATTAGTTACGCCTTCTCTATAAATAAGACTGAAGGTATATAGTTTATAATACAGTCGACATTACAAGATTCTGAACTTGCCTTGATATAATTCTACTGGACATTTTTCTGACATTTGGTATCACTCGGATATAAGGTATAGATACCGATTTATAGGACTTTTGAGAAAGGCCACACTCACGGTGAATGACTTTTTCTAAAGTTGCGTTTATATCTCTGCAATGGAGTTCATTTTTAAAATCAGTGAGGCCTGATATGAAAAAAATATAACCCCTAAAGAGTGTCTGAGTAGCTGGGCTTGTGGTAAGGCAAGCAAGGGGAATTCTCGGGGAAACAACGATCGAGTGATCCTGCAACGCTAAATTAATTTTCAAAAACAGATATGAACTGAGAGACCGGGGCAGACTGAGGTCTGAAAGTGAGTGTATCAGATTCCCTAGGAGAACCGCGAACAATGCGCGCCTCTGTTTCGGTCCCATTCAGATCTGCAGAAACCGTTCTCTACCGAATAACTTCCTAAAAAGGCTACAACCACAAAATCACAACCAAAAATACATGTCTGCGGCCAACAAGCAGACATAAAGATGCTCTCTTTAAACACGCATGCACATACGCACACACACACACACACGCACATATTATGATATTGTTTAAACTGTGTCTTTTTTTTACATGTAAATTTATAAAAATCTATAATCTAATAAACATTTTAAATACATGAGATTTTTTATCAACAATGAACAAATACAGTTCATCTGTGATTTGGAAAACAGACAAACAGGCCTATTATATATACCTAACAGGCCCACAAAATCACAGGTTGCACATGTTATTCAAAGTCTGCTAGGGCAAAACCATAAACGCACTACTTTACCACTGCACCCAGACCAATGCAATAAAGTGTTTGGATAACTGTAGGGCTAAGAAAATGACTAAGTAATTTAATGCATTAAGGCACAGTAATTCAAATGACTGGATTTTAGGCACAGTTTCCACACTCAAAAAGATAAAAATTTCAGTAGAAAATAAACAAATAAACTAGTCTGTGTTCAAACACACTTACAAACACGAAACAATGGTCTCCAACAAGCAGTATCCAAACATCCACACACATCTGGGCCCGGACAGCTGTTTGAATACCATGTGACCCATCATGTGACACCGCATGGGGTTCTTCCAACCACTGCAGTTCATGAAAACACCAAACAATAGTCAGGTAGAGGGGAATTTCTTGGGCACCCTCAAAAACTACCCAAAGGTTTCTCTGTCAACATCGTCTGTTCCTCATTCTTTGTTTCTTTTTGGCATCTCGATGCTACAGTGCCGGGACGTCAGGTGATCTCACTGACCTCTCGTCTCTTGTGGTCATGCAGTTGTCCCACAAAGATGTCATTATTGCAGAGAAAGAAGGGGAAACGGAGAGAGGGAAATAGCTCAGGGGAAAAGTGGAGAGAAGGAGGATGGAGAAGATTACTGGAGAAACAGCCAAACAATGACGTTGAAACCTTTATGTTTAGTTCCTAAATACTCAACATGAGAGTTAGAAGTACAAGAACAGGCATGAATTCCGTGTGCCCTCCACCTGACCACAGTAGTTAGGCGTGTATGCACAACCCAGACTAAAGGTTGTAATTTACATCATAACTCTCTGTACTTACGATGTATTTTTAATGCCCCATATGCACAGACAGAAAACCCATCATGACAACCCTGCCTTTAGTAAGGGGTTATTAAGACATATATAATATGTATTTAATATAAAACAGAATTTGAACTGGTCAGTGGGAACAATTTTAGAGTCGCAAGGCCACTTGCTGTACGTTTCCATTAAACATTTTGACATTCCCGTGGCGATAAATACAAATAGGCCGTCTTGACTGCAGCATTCACAGAAGGATAGTCCAATTCTCTGGTGTCTCCACACCTCAAGACCTTCACTTCCAATGCAAAGCAAAGAACCAGCCCAAGCAATTAAATTGATGTTTATAGTATTTTGTTCATCAAATGACCTATTGCACAGAGAAGTATTTTATCTGTTTGTAAGTAGTTGTCTTCATTACTTTGTTTGACAAATTCCGTTGAATATTAGCTTTAAACTATAAAAAGCGAATAATAAAGTATGTCATGGTTTAAACGAGAATAAGACTGAAAGGGGGTTATTACTGGGTCATGTAACTCAAAGTAGTTCAGAGTGACCACCACCAAATGCAACCCAACCTTCGGCTGTTGCGGAGAACCTGGAGGAAAGCCCCGACGGTCGTGAATTCAAGTCTCAGCCAGATCAAATGAAACAGCTTTTCAGTGTATAATCAGATAAAGTGTTATCACTAATGTCATACCTATACCCTATCACTAATGTCATACCTATACCCTATCAGTAATGTTAACCTATCGTCTGGTGCACAAGCAGCCAGACCTGTGGGTATTCTTCTGAGACCGGAGGGTTCGTAAGCACGACATCCTCCGGTAACTCTGAAGGTTAATGTGACTGAGCTGCACTGCCACGTCACCGCTCCCGAAAAGCATCAGGGTGGAGGCCGGCACCACAAGGCCACTGCACCAGCTTCTCCAGGCCCTGCCCACATTTCCTTTCCTTCCATCTCCGCGCCGGGCTTAGGGTGGAAACGGTGCCCGGTAACTATGTGGGCGGAGAAGTGGTCAAACAGATTCACAGGGTGTAAAAAGAGATGAGACGATTTGCTCTAATTACAATTTCAGACACTCAAATTCTCCCATTTGTTATAGTGGAAATAACCTGAAAAACTAACTAATGCTAATCCTGGTGCCACTAAATTATCTGCATACCAGAACTTTGATGAGAGAAAAGAGGTATAAAAAAAAAGCTATGAATGGAATTTTTTAATGAACTATTATGACTGCTGAGTGTCTCACTAAACCATTCATTCAAAAAGCAGAAATTTAAACAGTCTGGATTCCACTGAAGTGCCAAAGCTTTCAAAGACAAGGCCTACTTACCGCCAATTAGGAAAATAACACAAATTTGTTCCACTACTGATTGTTAAAAAATACTTTTGTCTCAGCATTTTCATAAGTACAATATTTGTTGATAGCACATTGATTCATGTGGCTTGATAAATGTAAAGTGAAATACATCGTAAATATGCAGCATAAAGTAATACACATCACCGTCAAATTTTAAGTCACCCAATGCTTGTGGACACTTTCCAAGTATTGCTTCAACATTGCACTGGGATATTTGTGGTACATTTAAATGCTGATGTGAATCTGAAACTGAAACTGTCATTTGTTCACATACCTTACCATAACAGGAAAATAACAAAAAATTGCATTGCTCTAGGATATTTAAAAATGTGCCCTCAAAATTGTAGATTTTTAACATTGATTTAGCATGCTCCCGGTCCCTGATTTTGAATGTTTCCCAATTAATCTGCACCCTGGAACTCTGCCTTCTCCTTCAGATGCAACTGCCAACTTCCTTCATGATGGTTGATAATGGAATACATTTAGTGCGCAACTATTTTTACTGAATTGTACTGACTGGCTAAATTATGACAACCACAGAACAGCCATTATAATGGCAAATTGCATCATGTAGTATTTTCAAATAGTTATATAATTGCATTATTTTATTTGTTTAAGTTTAAAAAGTATGTAAATTGCCGGTAAATTAGTGGGACACGGTCTGCGTGAGAAAAGGGAGAGGGAGATGGCGCCCTCTGGTGGCAAATTCCTGCAGGATTCACATTCCTGAAGAGGATGAGGTATTTCAGGAACAAGAGCGAAATAGACAGGCTAACCTCAGAGCTCCGTCAGTTTAACAAATTTGAAAACTAATTTTTAATTCCACAGAGAAACCTGCATCTGAAAGCAAGCCAACTTACACTGAGAGGAAGTATGAGAGTTGGTGAGTACAGACAGGAATGTGCACATCAGCGCACACACAAACACGCATACACATCCACACACAGACAGAGAGAGAGAGAGAGAGAGAGAGAGAGAGAGAGAGAGAGAGAGAGAGAGAGAGAGAGAGAGACGGACGGACCACAGAGACTAATATAGACACAAGGTAAGGCCACACCAACGCATCCCAACATTTTTATGCAGATTCCTATGGCAGGGTATGGCTCGGCAGGCGTACAGTGCCTCGATTCACAGAGAGGCGGTGAGAGGGCAACAGGGAAAGAGGGTGTGTGTGACTGCTAAATGGCTAGCATGACTGAGACAGGCTGTTCTTTTTTAAATAATAAAGGCTTTGAAAAGGAGTTTAGGAACATCCACAGGATGTCCCCACCTAAATTCCCAAGGACAAAACCCGGCTTTCATTCTACTGTCACGTCTTCGTTCTATCCGTGCCACATTCCGTCTCTCTGCGCGCTCTCTGCCGCGTGTGGAAGGAACGCTAAAACCAGCTCATTAACACAAGGAAAAGCCCAGTCCGTCGGGGAGTTTTGCTTTGACAGCCTGGGGAATTGCTGACTGGTCACTCTGTCATAACCTGTCATATGGTGTCAATAGAGCCATACGGTTATGTAGGAATCAACACCAACGACACTACAAAAGTTGAATCTTTGTTTTGTTTTTTTACTTTTCTTTTTAAACATGAAATGGGATTAAGATTTGTTTATTTAAAAATCGGCTGTTCTTGATTATGTTAACCTGCGTTCAGAATTGTACAATGAATTTTACATTACATTACACGTGACGTTACACACACATTACATGAGACAAGGACAAGAAATTCAAACATTTACATGCATACATAAACACTATCAGTATTGCCCCAATCCAAAAATGCACAGGCCTTCGGTTTTGTGAGACATACACAGAGGTACATTCACTAGAATGAGGCCCCACCACGCCCCGAGGCCGAAAAAAACACTTCCTTGGCTTTACAAACGCATTTACGCAAACATAACTGCACAAAGCACACATACACACTGACACACTAACGCATTCACTCCAGCTCTGTCACACGCATGCAGTCTTGCACTCTGCTGTATAATACACTATTCATTAAAAAAAAAAGAAAATACTCAGACATCCTTTTTCCGAAATACACAAGGGAGACGAAGGGAAAAAAGCAATCGCTACTGCAAACTGAAAGTGGAACTGGGGCCAAAGAACACAGGGGAACACATAACCACTGACAATGTCAAAACTATGCTGCAAGCCCATAAACCAACTGGTATTATCGTTCATTGATTAATACAGATCAATAGGTAGAATTTAGAATGAACTCAGAAATATCTGGACATTTGCCTTAACTACGGTTTAAGATGAAAACCTCACATTTATAGCTGATCAGCTCATGGTTCTGAGTCTGAGTCTCGCATTTGACAGCAAACATTATTATTATTATTATTATTAACAGTAACAGTAAAGGTAGTAGTACTAGAAGTACCCAGTTAGATAAGCTATTCGTGTAAAAAATTAAATAAAATTGTTTTAAAGATATATCGTTTTATTAGTCCTGGCGAAAACGCTTTATCTGAAAAGAAGCTTTCGTGTAGTGCCAAGACTAGGTAGGTTTATGAATGGTGCCTCTGTGTTATAAATAGCTGGAGAGATGTAATCGCACGGTAGCAATCTAGCGGTCAGAAAATGAATGACAGTTTTCCTTTAACTACATTCTTTTTCACTACATTTTTCGAAACCGACTTAAGTAATAACTGATTTTCTAAAATCAGAAAAAAAAGGCTCCTCTAATAATACCAATAATTGATTATCGTTGTAAAAATTATTACTATTATTATGAATACATCTATTAAAATTTTTGAATGAGCCTGAAAATAGTTTGAAAACTAATCGATATTATTTATTTATTTGTGCTAATGAAATCAGAGGAATCGTATAAGACTAAATTTAGCTACTCAAATGGTTTTGTCTCAAAAATTGGGTATGCACTTCAATAATAGCTCTTCTATTGGTCGTCTTGTGTAGAAAATAATGCGACGGCTCTGGGCCCATTCTGTCATAAAAATCGCTAAAATCACTCACTGGTCGCGAGGTGGAACAGTGGCTATTAAACGCACCATCCTGTCCCATCGCCCCGCCCGTGCGTATTGCGCTGTTTTCATTGCGTATTATAGAACATCTTAAACGTTTTTACGCACACGCATGGTCCAGTTTAGTGAAAACCTGTAAGAGACGAAAGCTTTTATGCGCATACACTGGTAAATTCCAGTCGTATCAGATACCGATGCTTAAAAAACAAATGTACCTGTAATGGGTAACAGGCACCTGTTTCGAGTTTTTCATACGAAAAAAAGTATTTGAGTAATGTAAAACTTTAAAACGCTGTTTTTAGTATACACTATGTGTTTTTAATCACTACCACACTTTTCAGTTAATAATTGTGATAGTTATTTTTACATACTTTGACTAATTTCACATCTAAAGCATAATGGTGAGAAAACTGGAATTCAGTGAAGTTATATTCCTGTGAGAAGGGACAACTATCAAGGAACAATTAACAAATGTGCACCATATTATCAACAAAACAAAAAAGCTAATCTATTTAGTTCATAATAACTTTATCCTAGTAAAAGGCGATCTTACCTGCACTAGCCAGCGGCGCTTGGCACAGCGTGAGCGCAACGGTTACCAGGGCGAAAGATGACATGTCCACGCGCCAGGGTCTTCGCTTCTTCCGAAATGGGCATTTTCGAATATCCATATTCTCTGAGGTTTTTTGACGACTAAAAAGGACTAAAAACGTGAAGGTCTTTTAAATTGTTTTACCTTTCTCACAGAAAGTCAGTCGATTAGTTTCGACTGAGCTTTCTGTGAGGGTGAAGAAAAAAAATGAAACGCCTGGAGAGACGTGTTTTACTTGACTTAACTCTTCTCAATAAATTACCTATCTACCTATATTTACACTAGTATAATAAGAAAAAAAGGGGTACGGGTAATAAATATTTTAATGAATTTTGAATCCCAAATACTAAAGCCCCATTGAGTCAGAGGAGTGAATTTGAGTGCCGAAAGCGGAGAGAGCAGAGAGAGACTAAAAATCACTCTCTCTCTCTCTATCTCTCTCTCTTTCTCTCTCCTCTTCTTTCTTTCTCCCACGAAAACTGAGGGAGCGTGTGTGTGGAGAGAGAGAGAGAGTGAATGACTGAGTGAGAGTGGAGAGAGGGAGGGAGAGAGATTGTGCGTGTATGTGCGTGTTTGGTACACGTAGCATACGTGTGTTTAAAATGAGTATAAAGATAGGGAGAGAGAGGCGAGGTTAGTGTTTATGAAACGGAATGAAGGGATTACTTTATATTCCCATAACACTAGCTGTTATTTTTAACTATTATTTGGACACGAATATTTTCCGTTTAAAATGCGAAAACCTCGGTTTATCCCATTCCAACCGTTTCATAATTCATAAATTGTACCCTTGCTAGGAATCCAACACGATTTTGGTACCTAAATCCTATTTCCCATCTTTGTCTTTGTATCTGTGACCCCTTTTGCCCCCTCTCTTTCTCTTGAGAAGCATACGCCTTATTTAAAAAAAATATAAATATATA
>JAOYSI010072974.1:0-20648 GCA_025775065.1 Hiodon alosoides | reverse complement strand
CCCCCCCCCCCCCCCCCCCCCCCCCCCCCCCCCCCCCCCCCCCCCCCCCCCCCCCCCCCCCCCCCCCCCCCAACTAATGCATGGTTCACTTCCAGGAGGCATTCGAGAAACTGCTCTGTCATGTTTTTGACCTAAATACAGACACAGACATCCTTGGATACCTCTCCATGGGTGAAGGAACTAGGGAAACACACACCTGAAGCATGCGCCTGACATTTTCCGAGAGGCAGACCGTGAACACGGAACTCTTTGGTACGCTTTGTTCTGCCGTTTGTGAAGGCAGAAGAAAGACTCTCGGCTACCTGTTCTTGGCCCTTTTTATGCACACGCGTCTTTGGGCCACATACTGTACACATGGTTTTTGGTAATCTTCCACTCTGCATTAGGTTTCAACCTGTTTGTTTCAAGTTTGCCCTATGAGTGCAGGATATTGGGCTTGTAGCTAAGCATCGTTGCGATAACTATCATTGTTTCGATGAAACATCAGTCCATTTCATTTTAACTTACATTGCGAAGACTTGGGGTGCCTTAGACAAAATGGCATCCTGGACAAAACTGAATCCTGGGGGAATTTGGTTTTATTAGTTGCCCTGTGCTTGTTACAGCGGTCCACTGAAGCCATATCTCTTCATTTTCGTCGACTTAAATACCTTATTTCAAATCTCTGCATGGATTTGGTGGATAAGTGGGCTTTTTCTTCTTTTTTTTAACCATCGCCAGGCTTTCCCCGCCCCCTGGCCTAGAGGGAGAGCCTGATCCAGGTTGAGGGATTCCCTCGGGAGATGACCCCACGCTGGTCTGTGCGTCTGCACACGGGGTCCTGGCAGGAGGGCAGCGAAGAAGGGCAGTGACACTTTGTCAATTACTTTGCAGCGCTGTGATCTGTCAAGGTGCTGCAGGAACCCCGCCCACTGGTTAAAACCGCCCCCAGCTGCTCAAATCCTCTGGGTGACTCTGAAGTAAAGCCATTCTTCCTGGTCGAATCCCTCACTCTCTTGCTGATGTGATACACTGATCAGTGACTGGCCAGGGTGACCCATGCGGAGGAAGCCAGGCTCATGCTGTGGCATTATAAGAAGCGCTGAATGAGGTTTGGCTTCTGGACATTCACCACTGGCCCTGTGGTCTGAATGCCACACCGTCCCAGTTTGACTATACCGGACTGTGACAGCGGCTTCTAATGAGACCGCTTCCTTGTCTCACAGCGTAAGTCATTTCTGTGCTTTTGAGAACTGCCCTTCTTTCAGTGTTAAATGTGTCATTCTGCGGAAAATGAGGAAATTCAATAAAATATCGATACTTGGATATACCACACTTTCCACAGTATTCAACAATAAAGAGCAATAGACATATTGTGAACTAAAAAACAAGGATAATGATATTAAACAGAACTTGGATGCCAACAACCTGTTGTTGTTTAAAAGGTTCTTGAACGGATATTCAGTATGTATATATATATATATAAATGTGTTCCTTTCCCCAAGTAGCTGCCATGGAATATTTTTTGGTTATTATGTTTTTTTAGTCTCCCTTGGAAATAGATCAATGGAAGAGACAGAAAAGGGGTTTACAACACTCAGGAGGTCGTCCTACATTGTTGAGCGAGGAGGTTTTGTAAGTGGGCCATGCTGCCCAGCTAAATGGTAACAGAAGTCACAGAACACTTCACAGATGTGTTCATGACCAACAACACCGTACAAATCCAGATAAACAAAATCCCTCCAAAAAATAGCCTGTCTTTGTTTTTAGCCATAATCGTGTCGCGATAACCACCTCCAACCCCCCGTCCCTCCCACCCCACCTTGTCATTGGCTAAGAAGGGATATTTTCCTTTCACCACCCCCCCCTCCCACCAAGCCGTGTCATTGGCTAAGAAGGGATATTTTCCTTTCACCACCATTACACAGGTCCCTTTTTCTTTTCTTTCTTTTAGCTCATCAGAAGGGCAGGCAGCACTTGACTGCCAGTAAATCTGTTTGGCGGGTAAGCTGCCACCCATCCGCCAGCTGCTCTCCTGGCACCACTCGTGTTCCAGTTGCCATGGCGATACCCAGGCAGCTCAGTGACATATAGATGCTGGCCAGGTGCCAAGGTAACCGGGTCCCGCTGGTGCTTTTTTTCTCCCTCTCTCCACACTCCCCCCCCCGGGCGTCTGTACGTTAATAGAAAGAGGAAAGCAAGGCCGTGCAGCTTGCCCTCACTTGCCAATAAAGGAAAGGCTTCAGCGAGGAGCCAAGACTCCCAATTAACTGCCTTGACCAGCTGTTAGTGAGTCAGTGCCAGCTCTCAGCATTGGCCAACTAGTGTGTGTGTAAAAAGAGAAATAATACATAATATAACTCAGCTGCTGTTCCTGAAGGCCGCCTTGTACGCCGCGTCCTCTGTTCATCAATGCACATGTCTTCACTTGGCAACCAACGCTCCTCTGCCCCATTCTGGCTTTACAAAACCTTGACACGTCCGTCCCTTCATGGGGAAGTGTACAGAAGCGTACAGATGTGTGGGTCCACTGGGCACGTTCATCAAACGAATCCTTTCTTTAATAAAAAAAAACAAGAAAACGTTTTTTCGGTCGTTACAAAGGGGTTAGGTTAAAAAGCAGTATCTACTCTTCAGATTTTTCTCTGTCGGGGCATTGTGTTCGGTGTGCTTCAACTGGGTCCCCAATGGGAGGTCAACTGATGGGGGCCCAGGGCCCAGGGCTCAGGTCAAGCGACATGTTGGACATGTGGAGGGCAATGGACAGGGATTTGATTGATCCGAGAAGGTTACAATGAGAAGCCCTGGGCAAAATTTGAAGACAGAACAGATTAAGGTCACTTCTATTGATTCCACACTGCTTTAATGAGCAAAAAAGTGCTGCGTGTGTCTTTAAGAAAATAACGCATCAGTTTTGTGAGGATAGACAATTATAGTGTCTTAAAAGTGTTTTCCTCTCAACAGTATTTAAACCTTGTATGATGTTCTCCCACTATACAGGTGCTGTTCACAACCTGCTCAGTCAAATAGCATTGGCTTTGTAGCTCTGCGACACCAGCCTTTTGGTTTTGCTCGTACCACATAGTTTGTGCAAAGACTTCTTGAGTTGAGTCAGTTTATTTGCCACCATAAAGTGCTGTTGCCCTTGGCACCATTCAATCTGCTCCACTTTATTGTTTTGTTTTGCTGTTCGCATTAAACAGCCCGAGTAACACAGATTGTTGTTGTTGGCTAATTTTATCCAGGTCTCTATCACAACAGGTCAAAGGTGACCAAAAAATGTTCAGCCTGAAAAAGCAGCACTCTCAGTTCAAAGGCTGTTAAATGCCTATCCTCCGAGCTTGGCTAAGTGACCGTTGGATTTATTTTCCGGCAAGCTGATGCTGTCTGTGAATATCTGTTCTACTTTACGAGGCCCCGCCCCCACTTAATGCCTGTTGTGCGGCTTTCCAGCGGCATGTTGCGAATTAATCATCAATTAACGGCAGGGGTTCACTCAATGCCTAGCACGCTCCTGTTTAAAATGTTTATCTGTCTATTTATATCCGGGCAGCTCTCTCTTTCTCTCCCTTACCTGAGAACGAATAAGTTCCGAATAGCGCTGATACAAAGGCGCTGCAATTGCTCCGGGTTAAACGCGACGGGGCCTAAACGAATCCTCCCAATTACTGTCCCCGCGCGGGCCGCGGTAGCCATTGTTTGGCCTGTCGCGTGTGATTAACCCCTTTCGATTGGGAAGAAGTGTGCAGCTCGGCCCAGCAGCACCTAATCAATTATCCGGCGCGGCGGACGCGTTCCTGTAGCTTTAACCGTAAAACAATGGCGCGGTCTGTTCGGTCGTCTCTGCTGCGTGCTCCGCTTGCCTAATGCGCAGTCTTTATGCTCACTGATGGCAGAGTAACCTCCTTCTTCTCCGACTCATCCGGTAGGCTGGGTGTATCATCACACCATCGGTATCTCCATTTGCTCGGCAGAAGGAAATTAGGCTTTACTTCAGAGTGAAAAAAGCACACGCCAAGAGCCCCTGAATGATTTATTCATTTCTTTATTTATTTGGGGCATTTAGAGCAAACAATTCCTCATCTGAGGGAGTGAACCAGTGTCAATGGCTGCAATTCAGAGCGCCGTCCCCTGCTCAGGAATTTTTAATCGTGGCAATTAGCCGGAATGGAAAGAGGCGATTGAGTGGGTATTCGTCATCTAAAGACTCCCTGGGTGATTATTCTGGACAAATATTGTACAAACCGATCCATGCAGCAATCCATGTAGTCTTGTTTTAATCTAATATAAAGGAATAAAACTCACTTCAAAATATGAATTCACTCCATGTCACGCGCAAAAAAAAACGTGTGGTTGACCTTCCTAATTAATAGCTGTCTTAGCACAGAAATGCTGTTTTGGGTGAGTGGACTTGCCGTGGTGAGCTTCACCGATGTTTCCACGGTTTCCATGGTAAGATTGAGGGAGTGGGTTGGTCTTCATACTTAAATTTGAGTATAAAATTTGGACATTTTTCTCCAGTACAATTTTCAAAGATGAGCTGGGAAAAATATCCAACTCATCATCATAAAAAAAAGTGTGCAGTCTATATTGTGTGTGCACTACACCTTCTTTTTCTGTGAAGACGATGATGCTTGCAAACATTGTACATAAAAGCTCCTTTTGCAGAGGCTTTGTCACCATGATACATGGACATCCTTATGGCCACAGGACATTAACTGCAGTTTTTTTATAAATCTCCCCAGTGCGAGCTTCACCTAACAGCACTTCTTTATACAAAGGTTTTAGTGCTGCATCCTAAATTTCATTTAACACGAAACTGTGTGATGTCGTAGTGCTCTGTTTTAACTGCTGTGTCGCTGCTTTTTTAAGGGTTTTTTTGGGTTTACTTTCGTGCATTCACTTACTGCAGCTCTGATCAAAGTCTACTTTCATCGCTAGCGTGCGTTTCGGATCAGGCATGCAACTTCAAGACCCATTCAGGCGCTTTTAAAGAGGAAAAGCGGACACGTGATGACTGCCTCGGATGGATTGCGTTGTTTCCTTTTTAGTAAAATCAACCATTAGTCTCTGTCAGGGATTCAGCGGTTTAAGAATGAAAGTAGAATTTTAAATGGGAATCATCCTAAACATAATACACATATGTTTTTCAGACCTCAGCACTGAACATACATCCGTAAAGCACAAACAATGTCACAAGAAACATTTCCATAGATGGTAGTAACCCCCCCACCCCGCCTCCAGTTTTCACACCCCGCCAGGTGTAATTTGGGGCCCTGAAAGGAAGTTTTGCCCTATTCGTGGTAAACGCTTGCCCCCGGTCTCAGACCAGCTGAATACTTTATGCCCCATCCAGGCCCTCGGCCTTGGAGGACCGCAGACCGGGGGCGCGCGACAGCGGGCACACTCAGCCGGCCGTGGCAGCAGCGCCTGGCGAACGGGAATCAAAATATTCTGCGACCGCAAGACCCAGATCCTCCGAGTACATCCTGCACGGGTGGAGGCTGCGAGGCGCAGCGAGGGGGTGAGAAAACTGGAGCAGCCTGCGACTTTTGGCCCATGCTGGGCTGAGAGAGGCACCGCCTTCTGCCAAGTGGCACTGCTGACATCCACTAGCTAGTTACTAAGGACACCGTGTGGCAGCGCCGGGTAGTTAGAAAAGGGGGAGGGGGAGGTAAAATTTGTGCCGTAATCAATTACATAAAATGCACGACTATTCCATTGTACTTATGGCATAAGGCAGAAGCATGAGATCGAATACAGATTTCCTTTGTTTTGTTTTCTACTTCACAGTATGCTGCAAAAAAGACGACACACCACAGTTCTGACTGATATAGAATATATGATTTATGTTTTATTGCACTTTAAGCTGACCAGCTTAAAGAGAGTCAGCACCTCTCGCCAATCAATCCCCCTACATGAGAATGACATTGTTTTGCTCTCTGTGAACTGTGCACCCGCCATTGGCTGTGTCCAGCTGGGCCTGATAACCACGCAGACAATGGTGATAACAATGGCGTACCCGGAGATTGTGAAACATGGCATCGGTGTCTACAGCTTTAGCTGTGACAGCTCCTTTCGCAATCCAAAGGATTCCTTTTCAGCCCTAAAGTTCATATTCTGAGTACTGAAGTTCAAATTCCGAGTACTAAAGTTAATATTCTGAATATTAGAGTTAATATTCTGAGTACTAGAGTTAATATTCTGAATGCTAAAGTTCATGTTCTGAGTGCTAGAGTTAAGATTCTAAATACTGAAGTTAATATTCTGAGTACTAACGTTCATGTTCTGAGAGCTAGAGTTAATATTCTGAGAGAACCATGTTCTGCAGATATTTCATTGCATTTTTTTGCAACAGTGAGACCTAAATCAAATAATAATTTATCAAATGGTAAAGGTGACAAATGATTCACTTGTTGGTGGCCAGCCATACACTATTTTTTCATGTTGATTAATTGGTTGATTCATCAACCAATTCAAAAAAATAACCTTCGAGATGCGCTTAATTCTCAGTAAAGATATTACAGAGAATATCAAAATTAGGTTGTGGGGCAAAAGGGCATGATCTTTTAAATGCACGTTTTAAACCAAAACTTTAAAGGCTTTTGTTGATGAAATAAATAATAATTTCCGCTTAGCCGTGAACAGATTTAGTGTGATTGTTTCAATGGAGGATATCTGAAACTTCAACAGTGTGATTAATGTATTTTAGTGAATCACTTTCATATTCCAGTACATTGTGCCTGTTTTAGACAACCTTACTAACTCTTTCCTTTCCCTCACCTTTCATACTAATCTTTATGAATATACCCACACGCTTAAACAACGGCCTGTTAATAAACTAGTGGCTCACCGATTTTATGGAACCAAATTTTATCATTATAGATCAGAGAAGTATATTTAACACTGATATAGTAAAATGTGCTATGAATCTAAATATCTGAACATGAAATTCTAAAATGTTATAGCATTAAACTGCCCCGACAATGGTTAAATGTTTTTTTTTTACTATTAAGCACTGAGGTCTTTACTAACTTTCTAACACGTCACTGCAATGAATATACCAGTTAATCTTATTTTTCCTTTAGTTCACCAAATTACCTCCTGATTTGCCAGCACCCTCGTCGTCTGTTGACTGGTTTTCTCAAGGTGCCCATGCTGACGGGCATTAAAAGTCCATGAAATCAGCCTACCTCCACCTGGGCTTCTGACCAACAATGAGCACTGCCTCACATCAGCAGGTGTGGGATTTTGTTTGGGATGACCCTTAAATTGCTCTATGGTGTATGTGTGTTAAGATGTGAGCCCCTCTACAGTGATGTGAAAAATTAAATGTAAGCGTTCAGTTAGAAATATATTTCAACCAATTTTTTATACCTGTAAAAAAATGTGTATGTGGCTCACTCATTAATTATGACTCATTTCCCCTTTTACAAAATGGCAGGCCGCCCAGAAAAAGATAGTGCCGTGCGGGTCTTTTACCTGACGCATCGCCCACTGAAGCACTGGCATTGTGGTAAATATTTAAAAACTGCCGCTCAGGTGACCTGACTGGTTCCTCTGTGGACGCAGCCACTTCCCAGCCTCCGGCTGTTCTTGTGTGATAGCATGTAGGGCAGAGAGGATCAGCGTGGAGCGGCGAGAGATGGGAAGGACTGCCTTTGAGCATCGTTTCCTCGTTATAGGCCAGCTAGCGCACTTTTCTTTGTCGGAAGTAGGATTAAACTGATACCATTTTTAAACATGAAATGATTTTTATCTTCTTGAACCAAAAGAATAGGAAGAAAAAAAAACTGTGAAATACCAAGAAAAAACGTATGAAGAAAAGATAGATCGACAGGAGCTTTGTGGTCGGAAAGTGAACAAAAATACCTGAGAAAAGCAGGTTAAAACGCACACAGAAAGTGAGTGTAAAGCAGAAAGGAAATGACTGCTGCGGTTTGGTTGCCCCTGGATACCAAGTGAAAGTTGTTGTTTTTTGTGGGTGACATAATGAATGATGGAGTAATAAATAAAGAGACAGAAAAACTGCTGTAACAGGTTTTTTTTTGTACCCCACTTTGAGTAAAAAATAAACATTTATGAAGTCATAGAGGCATATTTTGGCTGAACATCCCCCACCGAAAACCTATGCAGCCACATTAAGAAGTTTCATTTGTTTCTCGTATGTCAGCACTGATGTCAGTATAAGACTAGAGCTTTTTTGGTTCACAAAACAACCTAGCATGAGGTAAGTCTTTATTTATTTGTGTATTTATACAGACGACAGGTCGTAAAATTCTCAAACAAGCAGTGCTTCCTTCCTTTGATGTGTAAGCAGTCATTTTGGATTTGAAAAGATTTCAAAACCACAAGGATTTCTGAATCCTCCGCAAGGTGAACTGCAAAGAGAATGTGCTTGCGTTAATGAGATACCAAATTTACATTCTAAAAGGTGACGTTTTGGGGCAAGAAGTGCCCCGTTGGAAAACAATGAGTAAGAGTTGTGGACCTGTTTGGCACACTTTCTAACCACGTCCGCTGCGCTGCTTTAAGTTCTCTGCGTTCCCCCCCACTAGCTTTATCATCAAAGGCTTCCTCTCTTCAAACACCTCCGCGTTTGAGGGGCCAGCAGGTTGCGTGTTGGTTAAGGCCCGTAGTTAAGTTAAGTTGGTTAAGTTCGGCTGGGGAGGTTGTAAGGTTCTGTAATTTTACCTGGCGTCGCCTTCAATGCCCAGCATTGCGTGGAGCTTTCAGGTGGGCTTTATTACCGCGGTAAAGTCAACACAAACCTTCTCTGGAAGGACACTGGAAAGGGGGCTTTGATTGCTGATACTGTTCCCATGGCGAGATCAAAAAGCACCAGATGCCTGGTATAAGATCTTGGAGCCCATGTAGGCCATTTTACTCTTAGGCATATCACAGGTTTGTTCTTGGCTGGTGATGGGGGTGGGCGGTGGTGGTTGAATGAGGATGTCTAATTTAAACAGACAAGTTATGATAGGGTCCAACACATTATTGGCATTTCACTACAAAGTCTATGGTCATTGCTTCCCTTAAGGATCCTCTTGGTTGAACTGCGAGCCTTCAAAACGTTTGTGACTTTGGCGATTGTTTATAAAGTGAGAAAATGTAATGATGTAAGGTCTGTTATTCACACTTTTATTTCAGATTCTTATAAATGACTTATCAGTACATTCCACTGGATCTAATGGCCAGGACAACACCAAAATGACACAGGGCTGGATCATGATAATACGTCCCCTAAAAATGGCAACACAACTTTGTCATGACCACCTTCCACCTAAACCGTTCTATTCTATTGCACGTTGTACCTCTCCTCTGAGACGCACTGATGCCGGAATATCCACCTATATTTTACTCTGGGCAGGGATCTGGTTTCCCCTAATCACTTCCTTTTCAGTCAGGAAGTCGATTGCTGCCTGAGAATCTTTTCCCATGGCATGTAACTGACCCGGGCCATGTTGGTCTGAGGTTGTTTAACGCAGGCATGAAAATCCAGCTAATTATTCCGGGCGGTTTTAAAGGAGCTGGGGAAAAGGTATGAACACTGTGGTGTGACAGGGAACTAATGAGCTCCCATCTTAAACTACCTCCCGTTAAACTGGGGAGGAAACAGCCTTGGGCTAGAGGCGACTGCCGCGTGAGAGAAGCCTGATGTCAGTTTAGGGGGGAGATTTTTTGCACCCGGCTGTGGGAACACGGTGCTCCGTGCGGTGAAAGGAAATCTCCTGTTGGCCTGCAGACCACACAGATACACGTTCCCCAAGTTAGCTAGGATCAGCTTAAATTTTTTACAGGAAAATAGATCATTAAGACACGGCCAAGCAACGACGGCCAGAGACTCCCTGGATTGTGATTATACTTTTTTTTTTCACCTGTCGCGTGATGACGACCAATTTGGGTTTTTCTATTACTCTTTCTCATGGGGCACACAGACTATTTTAGTTTAAAAACCTGTGTGCCTTGCGCATGGGTTTGCCAGAGTTCCTCCTGATGCTTGGCACTCATAGGTTGTCTCTAATAGACCCGTGCTCTCCTGGCTGCATGCCACAATCCTATATTTACATCATTTACCAAACAATTAGCAATCGTTTGCTAAACAGTGGAAAATGCAAGTATGTTTCCTATTTAAATGAACAGTTGTTTTCTGCTTTATTCAGGGACACATCAAATTAGCAAAGAGTAAAAAAGGCAGCTCTTTCTCTCTGTGAAGCCAACGTTTCTTTGATAAACATTAAAATAACGTTCATCAAAACCAATAAACCTTCAACGGCTAACAAAGAAGACTACATGCAGTGTATCTCATACATGTCAACTTTTGTATCTAGATTCCTCACGGTGTGACTTTTCCAAACATTGGTCAAATTAGTTGAAATGGCCCACATCTAGCTTTCCATCAGACTGCATTGTTTTTCATTTTCTCTTTGCAGGGTCAAGGATAAAGGGGATTTGAAGGGGACACAATTATTAACTGGGGGGGGGGGCAGAACCTTAATGTTATCTCGCCAATGAGCTACAAAGTTTCTATGTAGCCCGGCAGCTGCAAAAATTCCAGAGACGCAGTTTCAAATGTCCCCATGTGAACGACGGCAGCCAGGTGAAAGCCGTGTGGAAACCTTTGGAGGGAGTAGAAACCAGGCAACTGACTCCACTCGCCCTAAAGCACAGGACCCCTCGCCGTCATTGGCAGCTCGTGGCTACAGTGAAATGACAAACAGCAACAGCTGTGTCTTTCTGTCCAGGATACACCCCTTCCCACTGGGAGGCGCAGGACAGACTACCTTGGGGCTACCTATAATTGAGCGTGAAACTCATTTCGATTGGGGGTTCTGAGCGGGTGGCAGAATCTCAAACTGTGGCTTGATGGGGACGGAGTGAAGGAGTGAGGGCAGGGGGGAAAGAGAAACAGATGGAGAGAAAAAAAGTTGTGTAGCATCTGTAGTGTAGCATCTGTAGTGTAGCATCTGCTCCGACCAAACAACACTTTGGTGTATTCGTTTTCGTCCAGTGGGGGACCTATGGACGGAGGGAGCCGTCACGCATCTTCCTGGGACTGCCACCCAGAAGAACCCTTTCAAAAGCCAAACTTAAGAATGCGTGAAGGGAATTATCAGTTAAGTCGGATAATGATCATTCAAAGTCGTTAAGGGTTTGGAGGAATCAATAAACAAAGGAACAAAGGTCCTGGCAATCCAGGAGCAAGATTAACCCACTCTGTATGAGAGCAAACATCAGCCGTCCCATAGTGACTGGAGATGGCATCCCATTAGACAGCATCTGGCCATTGCGAAGAGTATTGTATCGATCAGGGTCCATCCAATGGCCTTTGGTAATCTGAGGCTGACGCTGACCCTAATGGGGGCGAGGGGGGGACAGAAGGTTTAGCTGACACAGCGGGATGCTCATGAAAGTCGATGGGACAGAATCAAGGAAAGACTCGTTTTGTTTCACTTACAGTTAAGGTTTACTTTGGTGCCAAAGTCTCTTTGGAGTCCAACTGGGCCTGAACAACAACAAAAAAGGTCTTAACCTAGTGACCAGAATCATTTCACTTTTAAACAATGCTAGACGGTTATGAAAGAAATGTTGCAACAAAAACAAACAGCAAGTTATCTTAGGAAATGGGGTAAAATGTTTCTTGCAAATCGTGCAAAGAGATAGAAATGCGTTACACCAGGCCCTCAAAGTATTTTATAACAGAAGCCAAGGAAAGACCTTGGTTGGTCGGGTCTCTCACGGTTGGTGGAGTCGGCAATGTTAACGAGGAATGAAAGACTAAACACAATGCTTGGGTTCCAAAGCTGTTCAAAGAGACGCAGACGGCGCCGGAGAACTGGGTCTGTCGTTCCTCTGACACATCCACCTGCTCTCCACCTTTTACACCCCCTGCGCACATGGGAAATCCGTAATGCGTCGGCCAACGTCTGTCAGGGGCTTCAAGCAAGGAAAACGACCTATGATGGCTGTGTCCCTTTAACAGTTTTATCCACGGACCACATTTACGATATACCCTGACGAATTTCCCAAAGGGAAATCTTAATACAAACAACGCTATATTACACAAAAAACGCAGTTAATTAAAAAAAAATTTTTTATCTTATAAAAACGTTAACATAAGTTGTGTAATTGCAAAAGGGACTTATTTCTGTAAATTTTATACTGCCTCTGTTCCACAGAAAATGAAATAAAGGAGGGTTGTTGTATGCAGAGATGGAAAGCACAGAGTCTGCAGAGTCAGCAAAATCCAAATAAGGACCAGGACATTATTAACCTGCGGCATTTACAACATTTGCGAGGCGATACGTGACGAACGCTCAGCTTACGCCGTTTACCGGGGATGCAGAAACTCAGCTTCACGCTGGAGCGACAGAAATACCGCAATGCCGGCAACGGGGGAACTGAAAGGAATACCATCAATTAACCGCTGACCTCAGCCCTGCACTCTCCGCGCGTAACTGCCAGGCAAAGGGAGCCGGCGGGAAAATCCAGCCCTTCGGCTGTGCCCAGTGTGCCCTTGCGCATCCCACCTGCTCTTAATCATCTCCAGTTGTTCTATCACCAGCCCTCCGACGGAAATAGAGACAAGGCGGGGAGCGGAGCGGAACTGCCGGAAAAGCCCCAAACCCTGTTGTTTACGGCTTCCTCGGACGAAAACACAGAGCGGGCTCTGGGCTTCGACCCGAGCCTTCGACCGGGGGGGCGCTGGAGAAACGTCGGATGAAAGATCTCAGATTTAGATTTAGCCGAGAGGGATGAAAGGATTTTGCCCTGTTAAAGCCACTCAAGGAGCTTGTTAAGGGGGAAAATAATCAAATGGAAAAGGCGGGCTAGGCATGGTTTGGGTCGCTGGCTCGGAGACAGCAACATGTGGTTTAAATTCGGTAACACTTCCAGACTCCCTTTTGTCCACCTCGGAAAACAGGATCATTTTGGAGCATAACTGTTTATTTCAGTGCAGAAATACTGTACATAGAAATAAGAAAATCTACTACATGCCTTGTGTACATTTGCAAACAAAGTCTGTAGGCTCTTTACACTACGTATCACAGTGTGTTTAACATTTCAAAAAGCCTGGGACTTTGGTGTAAATCCAAAACTCCTTGTCTTGGAAAATAACTTTATTAATTAAAAAGTTAATAGTTTCTTCACCCTAGACTGTTTAGCAAGGGATTTACCAAACTGATCATTCTTATAATCATGATTTAAAAAAACTCAAATGCACATAAAAAGCGAAATGGAGAGAAACATACACAGGAGAGGCCACAGATAAATTCCCCTTCACGTCACAGCGGAGACAATAACTGACGGTACAGTGTTTAGTCTGCAGGAGAATGTTGGGTTAAAAGGCAGCAGATTCTCTATGGAAGAGCTCTATCTCCTGAGGGAAAGAGTCGTATTTCATTCATCTGAGCTGAGTGCACATGACCCCAGGTCTGTGCTGGTGTCCCGGCCAACGTGCAGAATTCTCGTGATGTTCCTACGGCATTGCAGTAACGTTAGCCGAGAAGCTAACGGAGACCCCCGCGTAGCACCTGTCCATAGAACAGCTGCAGGTCTGCAGGCCTTCCCTTCTCATTGCAGCCCTGATATGTGCGAAATCCGTGGTAGAAGGAGATTCATAGCACGCTCAGGCTAGTGACTGAAAGACGGCCCACACGTGTTCCTCGGGGGCCCCCTCGTGAAAACTGTTCACGTTTTTCTTTTCACGCCTCGAAGTTCTCAGAAGATACATTAAGCTGTCAGAACTTTAAGAAATATTACTCCCGCCCCAGTTTCCACCCTGCATCCGTGGTGCCTAGAGCTGATAGCGGGATTTCCTAACAGGCTCCAAAGTAAGTTTTGGAAAAGGTCAACTTTATATGTCAGAACTGTTGTCGCGTGGAGCGAATCGACAGTTAAACTCGTGCACGTGACATCAGTATGCAAAATCGCTCTGTGTAAATTTTTAAATGAGGCACACCTGGACAAAGTGACTCACCTTCCAAGTTATTGACACTGGTTAAATGAATCATTGTGTTCCAAATGCGCTATTTACTTAACCACATGGCTGGCTTTCCCCGGTCTGTCATAATCCATTTCTCTGTGGCAAGATCCATGCACAATGATTCTATTGTAAACTCCTAGGTCAGTAGTATCAAAAGCACATTCATATCAATGATGCGGACTCCCGCTGTCAGTTGCGCAGAGTTTATTAATTTGATCTGTTGCCGATTAGCGTATTCTGAAAAATTAATTACCGGGGATCGCGACCAATAGAGCATGCAGATCACTGCCGTGCGGCATTTTTTTGTCTGTGAGCCAGAAAGTGATTGCACTTGTTGAGACTGAGGAAAAATGTTACACGCCTTAGTACTCTCAGCTATGGTTGCATTCACAAACTGTTGTCTGTCATTTATGGGAACCATTAAATACTTTTCAGATTGCGTCAGAGAGGTGGGAACTGTAATCTCAAACTGTCTGAGATGGGCGTCTAACCGCACGGGGGAAGAAAAAAAAGATGTTCTGAAAAACTGGTGTTTTAAATGTAAACACAAACTAAGCCTCCAGTCAGCTCCGTGGGTCTATAATTAAAGAGCTGCTGTCATTTCTGCTGTGCGCGCACATATCCTCTCAAATTTTTCTTGCATAATGTGGCTAACCAAAAACAATGCAAAGTGTTGCAGCGCTCGGCAGAGAAAAGGAGAGAGTCCCGCTCGCACCACACCTTTCTGCGTTGGAGGAGGAGGAGAAAGAAAGTAGCAGACAGATGCTTTGTTCGATCCTCCAGCCACAGCCGGTCGCTGGGCACGTGTGTCGCGTTGCTCGTGGAGTAAGCGGGGTTTTTGGCCTCTCTCTTGAGGCGTACGTCAGTGATGCTCAGATGGGTCGTTTTCCCCAGGAGATCCAGACTGGTGACCTTTCTCCGTCACTTCACTCTGCCCATTTTTGCTCCAGGACGTCACCTCAGTAATGTTAGCCGTAGGGCCGCTGCTCCCTCCTGACAGCTGGCTCGGCACCCCCCCCCCCCCCTCGGGCCCTCCCCGTGAGGTCCCAGGCTGCTTCCCAAGGTACTCTTCTGCCACCTAAAGTTCACAGCAATTGCCAGGAGACGCCCCCTAAACCCCTGAACAGTGGCTGTCTCAATCCTAATGGATCATTCCCCTTCGGACTGACAGGAATTAGTAATGAAGTTCTATATACATATATATGTTTGTAGATATAGGTCAAGTAGACCAGCTTCATGCTTTGTACCTTAGAAAATAAATGAGACCATGTTCAAACCAGAGGTATTCATACAAAGGTAGGATGGCTGGGGTACCAATGTTTAAAAAGAACAAAAGAACATTACCATTTGGAAATGACCCTCCCCTCCGGCTATATTATTACTCCTGTGTAGCATTTTCCACACAGCATTCTGTCACTTTTTTAAGGTTTCGTTAACATCATAATTTAGAAAATGTTGTACTTTGTGGATGCAAAACAAGTTCAAGGCTTCCGTCCAGGCTACTGTGTAGCTGATATATCTATCAGTGTTAAGTGGTGGGTCAGTTGTTTTTGGATGGATTCCTATGCATTCATTAAACAAAAATGGGCCTTAAACCATAGGAATAGTGGTAGAACACAGATATTTCTCTATTTTTTTCTCAAATTAGATCCCGTTAGATGCTAGATTCCCTCTCGTCACCATATATTTATGCGTTTGAATGCTGTCCAGAGGTTCTGATGTTTAAAAAAAAAAAAAAAAACTGGCAAGCGCCCAAGATAGGAGGGCGAATTTCGTAGGAGAATTACAATTATGTTCACTGATCTGTCTGTACAAACCAGGGAATTGTATAGTTTGTAAATGGGCAAGTACCAATGGCAACACAAATGCAACAGATGAAAAAGGTTGTTGAAAATGATCTCAACGTTGAATTAATTCGATTAGAAAGGAACGCTACATCACGGAGAAAAAAGGGCAGCGCACTTTGGATTTCCGTACATCTGTCTTCTGGTTAGTCGAACGTGTTGGCGGAGAATGTGTTGAGTCACGGTCCTTCTTGTGTTTATAATACGCACATTCCCCATTTGTCTTTGCAGCACTTACCATCGTCAAGTAATAATCATGGCTTTCCAAGGCACCATCGCAGCACAGCACACAAGGTAAGAAGCCGCTTTTCAAAATTCTTCCCCCTTGTTTCGGGATACCCCGACGACGTTTCCACCCGGACATGAATGTGTGTGCCATGTAAAGTCACGTACTCGCCACAAATTACCCATAGCTAACAGTTATGCCACTTTGCGGTGGTGCTACAGCGTAATGAAAGCGGGGGAGATTATCGACAAACCAGTCTGTTTGACTGACTCTGTTGGACAGAAAGCTCTGGCGAAAGCTCTAGTGAGCACAGTCCTTCAGTCCCAACTCTCTGAAGCATGCAGCCTATCTTTTACACTTCTATGTATGCTTAGTTAATGGCTAATGTAAATATTGGTAAAACGGAGAGCAGGTACATTTCTGGCCCAAACCAGAAATACAAAAATGGGCACCAGGCATTCGTCTAATGAATACGTTGTCCGGCGCAGGCTTCAAGTTTTACATTTACAGAAAGTTATTCTGAAACTTTGAGTTGTTTTTCTGTTTTTCGTGCCGTCTCTCTGCAAGGACGACAACCCTGTCCCATTTGCAGACTGGTCGCCCCTTTGAACCGCCTTCAGTTCAATGGCATTCCTTTCTCAGTTTGAGCTGTCAGTTTTTTTGTGGACATTGTCCCTGAGAGTTTGTGTCTGTAAGGGCCCAAGGTCCACTCTAAGCCCCTTTGTCTTGGTAATGAATTGGAACACAATGAGGCTTCCAGCAGCTTCCCCCCCCCCCACCCTCTCTCTCTCCCCTGGGTCTCACTAGGGCCTGATTTAGCTGGACAAGGGAGACAGGAGCGTGCAATAAAAGGGGTCCAAGGGAGTCCCTTCTTGAGGAGGAGAGAGGTCAGGAGCAGTGGTCTGCTAACAGACCATTTTTCTTGTTTGGGTCCCGGGAAACAAAGGGATGAAAAGGGCCTCTGAAGCCAGTAAACTGTGAGGAAATGATGGTCGCACATTGTGACAGTGAGTGAATAAAATGGCCCTTAGATGGGAGGTACACTCCATAGAGAGCTGTTGAGGCTCCATTATTGCAACGTCTGTAGGTGGTGGTGAATTTGGTCCCTTTTGTTTCAGTGGTACCTCCCCCTGGCTGTGGGGGCCGTCGGCACACAATGCTGTTGATAAGCCATTTTCATATTTGCCTTGGAGAAGTCACCCACTGTAAGCCCCTTCAAACAAGACATATTTGACCTTGTGACACAACACTGGCTTGTTGTGGATCCGGAGATATATGAGACGCACCAAGTCAAATTATTACTGACACGGTGTCGGGCCTTTCCCCTGTCCTCTCCCAGATTCCTCAGAGACGCCTTAGAGGCTGAGCTGCCTTCAGAAACGTGGGAGACCCTCGCTGTTCATCAGACTTGATGGAGTAACCGTCTCTTCTGCTTTTGTCCGTATTTAATGTTTTGAGGCACGACCCATTCGGGGGAAAAAAAAAGTGAAAAACGTTTTTCATCCAAGCACTGACACCTAAAAAAAATAATTAATTTATTATTTGGACAATGACTGCAGCCAACTTTTTCTTTCTTCTTTCTTTTCGCATTGTGCCAAAGATGATGCATTACAGCAAGCCAGCTTTTTGTATTCGAGCTCTAGGCAAATATTTGTATTTCGCAGCGTTCTATCTTACAATAAAAACAGGTACAGTTGGCCCCTAAACGAAGAGAACTGTGTATTGATTCATTTTTGTAAAGCGGTCTGAGTCGATTCTGTCAGCTACCGTTTCTGGCAGGCTGCGGGCACACTCTGGTAGGCAAAGCCAGGTTCCGCAGTCGTTCATGGTCCTCATACTCAAACTCATTATTATTCTGCAATCATCTATATTATTACATCGCCTGCGCTAATGTGTTGCAGAAAGGTTGAACGGATTGTAACGTAACAGAGCTCTGGGCTGATCTAGTCTAGCAGCTGTTCGATTATAGGCTGTAAGCAGATTTATCCTTGTGTCTGCATAAGGATTATGCCACAGCCATGTTCGGGTAAAGCACATAAAAACATATCAAACTAACAATATCAAACCTCATAAACGATGCTTCATCAAGGTCTTCACAAATGGCGTAGCTGCGTGTTTATGTTCAAAACATAGCAAACTGTACTAGGTGAGAACTAATTTGCAAAACACATTAGCATTGCGTCTGTCTTTGCTGATTGACATGAAGAAGGGCTGGTCTCCAGGGCTTAGTTTAGAAAAGCAGAATTGTCATTGGAGCAAAACGCAGAAGTGGTTCCAGGAGAACCTCCCGGACAAATTTACACCAACAACAATTCTCCCTGTTAACGGTGGCCAATTCCGTCACACGTTCGTTTGAAAGGTACCCCAATGGTTTAAGTCCTCACTGCTATGGCCAATTCCTTTAATTTTGCAAACCCCTTAAAATGCCAATTTCTTGCTTGCACTTCAGCGTCAAGTCCCAAAGCCTGCTGCTGTCGTGTAGATATGGAAGGTTTGGACTCGATGTATTTATATATCATCTAGAAAAGTTTTCAGTTGGAACTAGCTCCAGGAAATGCAGCTGTTTGCTTGTTTCAAACCACAGGCACCGAGTGACAGAGAGCCAGGGGAATGAAATTAAACGTCATTTGGTGTTTTTTGAATTTTTTTTTTAACTGCACTTCTGTGGACACATGCGAACATTCGCAAAGTCCAAAATAGGTCATTGATTTCCTTAAACCGGAGACAAATTCCAACCCCCGCTGCCTGGAAACAGATATTCATTCCTGGCGAGCTGGCATTGTACAGACCAGTGAATGCGCAGGGTGGCATTGTGAGCTAATCACCAGCCCTCAGGGCGCTCCAGTGTGGAAGAGCTGCTTTAGGCCCGCCGCAGGTCATCGGAGATAATTGCCTCCAGGTTAGGTTTCAGCCTACTGCCCTGTGAACCCTAATCCGTCCGACAAAGCAGGGGCAACAATACGGAACTTCCAATCAGTCCTTCGTTTACCCGCACGGATAGCGAAAAGAGGACATGAAGTGTGCATTGATGTTTGGAGGATATCCACTTCCCATTGTTTTCTATTCACGCGGACGCTAACTTTCCAGCTAGAGCCACTGACGATTCCGGTGTGTCCCCGTAAGTGGGGGCAGAACGCTGGGGTCTGTTGACGGCTTGAACGTTTGAGTGCATTTCTCCAGAGCGACGGAGCGGAGCACAGAGTAAAAGTAAATCGGTCGTGTGATTAAGCACTACATCTAGAAAGCCACCGTATTAGAAAAATAAATATGTAGCACATGAATCACGAACTGACAAAGCTAAATATTTTGAGGCCCTAACAGTGGGCCGAGGATTTGCTCAGAAAAGACGAATTGACCTAATGTCTGCTTTGCGCTCTTTGAAACGTATGATATAATGCCTGACAACGCTTAACTTGAAGCAGTTCGCATCATCTTATTTACTGCCAGCTCGTCGACCAGGAACCGTGTTGTGGATCGCCAGTGATGTGGTGCCGTGCAGTATCTTACTTTTCATTGGTTGCAGATGGTTGGTGGGAAGCCAGAGTCAGCCACAGCAAAGAGCATTATTATAAAAGTCTTGAAGTAACTTGGCTGTTTTTCCCCCCCACCTCATTCCTTTTTGTTTTATCTGCGCCCACTGATCCCACCTCTCTGGTCCCCACGTTCAATGGGTTGACCATAAAGTAAAGGTCTTGAGTTGGTCCTGTAGTAGCTTTGTGACAAATATACTTTTTGGTATTACATTACTGTCTTTGCAATAATTTACAGACCATGACTATAATCTGCCAGCAGACGTTAAGGAGTTGGCTTCCAGTCGACTTGCCTGTGGTCTGCAAATTGCGGCATTGTATTGTGGGTGGTGGATTTAGAATAATGCATTAGTTTAATAAATGGCATGACATTGCTGGAAGGAGGAAGGAGAAACTGAATAAGATTAAATTATTGTCTTACCATGCATTCGAACACAAATGTCAAAACAAAACAACCTGTTGTGACTGCCCCCCTACAGAATTCAGTGGCTTTGCAAAAGTCTATGTTAAAGTTAAATAAATAAATATCCATTTAAATTCATAAATTAATTGAAAAAATACAGTTGGGCCTCCATTGGATCAGAATTTTCCAATTCATTAATTTTGACCAGTTTTTTTTAGATTAATTTTGGCTTCTGTAGAAGACAGTGAGGAGGTGGGGTCGTTCCTCTGGGTCCCTTAAA
Source organism: Hiodon alosoides (assembly GCA_025775065.1). Classification (NCBI taxonomy): domain Eukaryota; kingdom Metazoa; phylum Chordata; class Actinopteri; order Hiodontiformes; family Hiodontidae; genus Hiodon; species Hiodon alosoides. The sequence goes on along the minus strand of JAOYSI010072974.1, from coordinate 399 downwards.
CCGCCAACACCTTTACAGTGGCAGACATACCACAGAAGGTCCATGATCAGATATCATTTTATTCAATATAAAGGTACAATACAGTGTCACTGTGGTGATAACCAATAAGTCTAAGCATTTTTAAAGGATTTAGCTGGAGCTTGCTTGTTTTATTAAGTCAAGATAACCAGCCAGTTATCATGCATTATATAAACACAGATAACATCCAGTCATCCTTACCTTCCAGGAAGCACACAAATTGGTAATAAAAATGATCACTACACTCACTGGTCTCATTTTTATTTTCCAGGAGCCTGTATTAATCTAAACTGGGGGTAGCCTGCTTCTCGTGGGCTTCCCCCCCAACATCCCGCCGTCTCCCCCCCAACATCCTCCCGTCTCCCCCCAACATCCCCCCCG
>JAOYSI010072973.1:0-15467 GCA_025775065.1 Hiodon alosoides | reverse complement strand
CTGAGGCAGTCAGAGAGTAACCAGGACAGACTAAGGCAGTCATAGAGTAACCAGGACAGACTAAGGCAGTCAGAGAGGGGCCAGGACAGGATGAGGCAGAGAGGGCCCGGATAGGCTGAGGCTGTCTGAGAGTGGCTAGGACAGACTGAGGCAGTGCAGCTGTAAACTGTCAGGCAAGGAAGGCCTGAGCTCACCGCTCGGGTCACCTCATCATGCCGCTCAAGAAGACCACGGCAAGTGGAGTGGAAACTGTTGTGTGCAGGAGTCTGACACAGATGACAATGTTGCCGACTGGCGAGGCCAGAAGCCAGGGCTCGATTGGCTGGGCCTTTCGCCCAACCAGTCAGCCGTGTTTAGAGTTGGAAGTGCTGTGGTCTACGGTAGTGGAACTCACTGGTTCGTGGTGAGTGCTGTCTCACACAATAGGGTGTTTCAGGCAACAGCGTTCATTTATTGTACATTCAAATTTCTTCCTGTATGACAGATTTCCCTGCAACAATTCAACAACATTCGATATAGATTCTCCTGAATTCAAACCATCTGTAGGAAGGATTTTGATGGTTCACTCCTCAGGGAAATTACATAGGGGTTCTCCTGGAGAGAGCTCAGAGGCTCGGTGCTGCTGACACTGGATTCAGAGGGACTGAGCACGGGAAGCCCTTTTATGCTTCCCAGCTCTCCTCCTATTCTCCCATACCCAGCCCTGACGGCAGTGTGGGAACTCCCAGCCCGGGCAGAGGAAGGGTGCGATCTCCTTCGGTCGCAACACGCCCGAGATGGTGCGGATAACGGCCTGCAATCTGATTGCGGAGGAGGCAGCCCCTCGCCTCACTGGGTCTCTGGCGCCAACAGGTCAGGGCGCTAACAGAGCGTCTTCCTGGAAGGGCGTAAGGAACCGGCGGGGCTGCTGTGAGCCCCACTGACAAGTCTGGCATCACAAATCCTGCTGTAGACGCACCCCGAGAAACCTAACCTCAGCGGACGGGGCTGGATAAAACCAAAGAACGGGTATCACGACTAGTCAAGGTAGCAATTTAGCGCTAAATAAAATCTGACACGCAAGGAGTGGCAAGGCGGTTCAGAGTTGTTCTTACGTACTCTCGTCTATGTTCGTACATTCAGGCAGACACCGCTGAATATCGAGGAGAGGTAAATTACATTAACGACTGTAAGTCCTGCTTTTAGTTACAGTGCCCGGACATGTAATTGGCACAACAGGCAGCTCTGAATGAACAGCTCATTGTTGTAAAGTTTTCATGGGCGGCGGAAGAACAAAACAAATTTACTGTGGATTGATTGTCAACCTTTGGAGGGAGACACAACCCTGGTGATGTCATGACAGCCATCTCGAATGAAACGATTAGCGCCCCCGTCAGGATCAGAAATCGTGTTTCCACCCGCATCAAAAATAACATCAGTTGCTGAAATTGTTAACTGCTGGTATCGACACCAAAGCCCCAGATGCAACCTGTCACCCCATTAGTTAGACACACGTGTAGGAAGGCCAATGCGAGTAATTGCCCCTTCAACGATCAGCTCAGCAGCAATACAGCTGCTGATTCAGTAGTAACTTTAATCTCCCACATTGCCCTTCGGCTCATGAGAACAAGTGAAGCTTATGCATGCGTTTAATTAACCAGTGTTTAGTTGCCTTCCCTAGAAATCTTGGTTAATTAAGCTTAGTTAACTCAGAAATCTTGATTAACTGAAAGTGTGTTACTTTGCTCCTCTCAATGCGATCATCTCCTGTGATGTCCTCTCTGTTTCAACCGAAATGAAAATTATTTCTTCCCCCTCTCGCTTTACACAATAATAACCCCAATAATAACATGATAATAAATAGAACCCATCCATTTAAATTACTCACTGTAATTAAATCCCTCATGTAAACGTTCCTTGCACCTTCGTAATTAATAATGTGAGGACTGACGACCCTGCACGGAGGAGCAATCTTTTTTCCCGGGTTTGTCACAGTGGGAGGGGCTTCACCGATCCAACAGATGGGCGGCGACAGCCCCTGACAGATATAACGGTATCTAAAGGGGGCAGAATCAGATTTTCAACCAATAGTTAATAGATAGAAAATTCTGCGCTGCTCACGTTTGGTACAGAATTAGGCCATGGATTTGGAAATGGCCTCATTACGTCAGCGAGCGTCTATGTTGACAGCACGATCCAAGTCCAGGAACCCGACTGCGTTCCATCTTGTAACCGCACGGCGCTCTCCTGGAAGTCCCCTCAGCACACTAAACAGTTTAAAAGGCTAACATTTTATGAATGTGTGCCACTGTTTACACACGGTGTCTGGAACAATAATGTTCAGATTTCATTTTGGCAACTCGGTGGAATTAATGCATGGAACTTCTCCATTTCTCGATAGTTAAACATGTTTCTATTCTCCTGGTAGACTACACTGATAAAATTGCACTTTTTACTGAAGGCTTATTTTAGCATAAGGAAAGGGTCCAGGCCTGCCAGCCCTTTACCGAATTTTACTTCTGTGATAAATTTTGGGCATTACAAACGTTCACTACATTCTAGTACTTGGCAAAAGCAAGGGTTTGAGAATTTTTCTCCCCTAAAATGATTGTTTAAGCGTCAAAATGAGCAGTTTTCATTTCAGAATCATTGAAAATCAATCACAGAAAAACATTCTCTTTTATATTTTTATGCTGTTCTTAAAGTTTTTCTCCAAGACAGCCCTCTGCTTCCTGTTATTGCATTCTCTCTGTATATATACTTTGCTCCATAATCATCCTCATCGTCCCTAAACTCTTTAGTTTATTTTCATTCATGAATACAGGAGGGCAGAATTGCGATTGCTTTGCAACATGTGTACTAGCAAAGAAACTCTGCATCCTACAAATGAAAACACTTTTTTATTTGCAAACACAGACTCGAAAATAACTTTAAAACCGCTGTGCCATAAAATCTGTTAATGCAGAGGTTCTGAGAGTACAGAAGTGAGCGTAAAAAAAAAACACATAAGCTTTTCATTTGTTCCAGCCTCACACCCGCATGCCCACATTAACTTAACGCCACCAAAAGAAAGCCCCCCACATCCTTTTACAGCGCTCGCAGGATCTGAAACTCTGAGATATGGAGATAAGTCATCAGAAACGGACAAAGCAGTGGTTGTATTCGGGGGAATAAACGGGCCGATCTCTTCCTTCTTTTTCACAGTTTCCGACCTATATTTAGCCCCTGCTACTGGAAACTACTGGTGTCTGAGCAGTAATTCCAAGAACACCGAGGAGGTAAAATATTTTTATATTGTATTATATAATACATTAAATATATATACACACACACACACACACACACACACACACACACACACACAAAAAAAAAATAATCAGAACCATATAACAGATGTTATGAATATGACGTTGATCGTGCAGAATAAGGAGGTGGTGAGGGCACGGGTGTTTTACCCACTGACTCATGGCAAACACCGCAGGGTCAATTGAGGGGGAACGTTGGTCAATCTCGTGTGCTGCACGCAGTTACTTTGGTCCTGAGCGGCTCATCCCCAAGCAGGGAAACGTTTGACCCTGGAGGGGACGTTGGAAGGCTAATGCGACGGCACCAGACTCCCCCCAATCCCAGGTGCACCACGGGCTTTGTGGATTCCAGCCTCCGTCTGCAACCCTTCAGCCGCGCGCCGACGAAACGCCCACATCTCACAGGCCATGTACCTGTCGAGCGCCGTACTAGCTCATCAGGTTTTTCTGATTTTAGACGATTGATCTCCATTAGGCTTTCGAGGATAAGTACATCGCGGCTGGAGGGCGGAGGTCCGCGCAAACTCTGAACCGTTGATTTCCAAGCATCAGTTCCGGTATGGCACAGTAAATGACAAGCTGAGACACAGTGGGTTCATGGCGGGACATCTTGAGAGGCAAATAAAACCAACCATCCACTTAAAACTGGGCCCAATAGGGGCTGAGAGGAACTCTGGGCAGTGGTGCAAATTCCAAAGGAACATCTGGAGAACATACTGTACTTGTGCCATGCACCGAGACACCTGAGAGCGTAATCCAACCCAGGAACTAGGCACGGCGAGGGAACAAGCAATCACAAATATCCCATCCAGGACTATGAAGGTCTTTTTGTCTTTTCTTTTTTAAATGACTGTATATTAGATTTGTTCACTTGAAATTCCCAACTGTTGGGCTGAAATATTGGAATTTGACTTTCAGAAACTGAAAACCGTGCTCTTTAAATAGAATGTGAGTCGAAACGCCACGTTACATGGCTGAAATTAACCAGGATTTGCCTCTCCGTTTCTGTTTTAGCGCTCGATGACTTTCCTTGCTAGACATAGGATCCTGATAGAAATTTTTGATTTACTGCACACCTTATCAGTTTCCTTCGCCATGAAAGGCCGTTCCACCACCGTCATTCGGTAGAGTGATGTGGGCACCTGGGCATCCCCTGGGGTCCTTCCAGGGGGTAGATTCTGATCCCAATTATACGGTCAATGTGACTGAAACAGTAAGTAATAAGGGTTTTTAAATAGGTCCTTACCCATCTTTGCTGTTCTAAAGCACAGAGGGTCACATCTGGTAGTGCCAGAGAGGCCTTGTTAAATGCCTGTGTGGCAGGTTGAGAGATCGTGGAGGCGGATGGAGAGATCGTGGTGGCAGTTGGAGAGATCGTGGGGGCTGGTGGAGAGATCGTGGGGGCTATTTTAAAGCTTCCTTTTGACAGGATGTTAAAATTTATGTTATTTATGAAATAATTATAATAATGCTATTCATGATTTTCTTAATTAGCCTTTGATGTGGTAACCTAGTAAGTTTTCCCCTGGATATTTTCTAAAGCAATTACATTTTAATTTGTTGCATGACAGTAAAACAATTACAAGCTTCCAGACCATGGCTCGTGAACCTCAATTTATCTTTCCTGCTCACAAAGTCAACAAACATTTTGCCTGAATAAGCCAAACAAACACGTTTGGCCTTTTTAAATACTGCATCTTCCTGGCACTTTGAGTCATCTTTAAACCCCGGTGCGATCTGTCAGCAAACACCCGCCAACCATTCCCTCCCACATTTTCACTAGCACGGTTCTGCAGCCCCCGCGATGAGTTCCATTCACAGTAACCTGAAGCTCTGGGGGAATGAAGAGTCGACAGGCTGGGGAGGCGAGGATTGTGTATTTATAATATGCGGCGAAGTATGGACATACTCCCCCCCCCCAGTTTTGGTTTTGTTTATACTGCAATGTACACGTGTGGCCTCATAGCTGAACGGTAGTAGGCCGCAGTAATGAGAATGGGGTATCCTGGCAGCCTGGGCTGTCAGGGAAGAAGATGTTTTGTCTGAGAAAGCTCCTCGTGCCCTGAACACTGGAGTTCACCTCAGTGCTATACTTTATACAGAAACTGGGCAGCTGGAGTGTCATCCTAATGCTAAGTAAGAAGAAATAGATTCAGTTTTCTTTAAAAATACATTTGGAATGGCCAATCACTTTTATTTTATCCTCCTAAATCTCCAATCGGGCTAATGCAACTTAGCTCATCACTTCAACACAATTTGATTGGATTGGATGAGACCAACTGCCTTCCAATCGCCATTGGGTCTTGTTAGCGATGAGCTGAGAGAACTCATGCCTATTTCCATGCCATCTAATTCCAATGGATTCAATTATAAAGCGGGTGCAGCAATGGGTTTACTGTCACACTTTATAAGGCTATTGGGAACTAGAGGGCAGAAACTCTCACTGAAAAGACATGACAAATATTGTCTTATTAGTTACCACCAGATTTCATAGTGCTTACGGATTCCTTAACACTCTCTTTCTTAAAGCTCGTCCTCTGAAGCTAAATCTGTTTAATTCACCGAGGCGGGAGTTTTTAGTGCACATATAGCTGCAAAAATGTTCTTCCAACCCAGCCACGTACAAAGAAGCAGTGGTTATACAAGGCCTGGCTGAGTTGGTTCACGATACGCGGCAGCTAAAAGAAACTCTGGAGGGGGTGTTCAGTCATGAGCGTTGATTTGTTTTGCATAGGGTTGCTATGCTGAAGGACGTTTTTCTCCCCCAAACACGCATGACTTGTGCTCCTGGATACATTGGGAAAGAGTGAGACAAAACCGCATTGTCTACTGAGCGCTAATTATCGACCCCGCGGGCTGCCAAACTCAATGGGCGAGAGCGGTCTGAGCCCCATCAGGCTCCATTAATCTTTCGGTAGCGAGCGCGAAGGCCTTGGGCCTACGCGGGAGAGACCGGGGAGCTGCCAACGCAAACGCAGGGGAGGAAATGGCTGCCGTCAAAAGGCCCCTTTCAGAGGTACCGATGGGGTGGGTTAGGGGGACCAATCGGGGTACTGCGTCGGCCTCCCCTGGGCAAGTGGCTCCATCTCGGTGCCCACTAGCGCGTTCAGATTTTGAAGAATGTTGTTTTTCTTCTCGGCAGAGCAAATGATCCACATCGACTCCCACCTTCAAAACGTGAGAGAATCCTTTCTTTTTAAAAAGGTAGTCTTCGCTGTGCCGTGACAACAGTTTTAAATTGTGTGTGTCCACGACATGAATGCATTTCTGTGTATGCTTGCTTGCCAACCAATGCCAGCACCACATCTGGGAGCATTGAGCATGAGTGGAGTTTACCCCATGAAGAACAGGTATGTTATGGCCACGTAATCCCTCCCGGGACAGCCATCCACTTTCAGCTGTACGGGTCACCCACCAATCATCCTGAATACAGTGAGTAAAGTTAAAATAACCTCCCAATAGTATCTGACATGATTCGAATGTGGCCTCATGGTCTCAAAATGCAAAAGGAAAAGTGGCTTAGTAGCCACTAAGCTCCGTAAAAAGCTGATTGCTAATAGGAACATTTACTAAACCAAGTATGAATATTTACTAACGCTGCAGCTGTAAGCATTCTCAGCACAGGTGCGATCGCTGTAATCGTTTAATTTAATGTAATTTAATTAATAATTAGGTCTGTCAAAGAGCAGTGAACTGGAATGTAAAATAAATAAATAAATCAGCACAACAGTCAAAGAGAAAGGCACTCTGGGATTTCCTTGTCATCTCCAAGACAGGTACAGGTGACACATTGCCAGGGCGAATGTTTGCAATTACCTTGGTGCCAAGTTTCCAGTGTCAAATGAGTTCAAATTTCCGCAATCAGTGTATTGTAATTAAATTAAAACGTAGGAAACATGAGAAAGATTAGACAGAGAGGCATCTTATCGGCTGCCCTCCTAGGTTTGCAGACTGTACGCTACAGATCAGTATACAAATCCCTTATTTTTACGGGGAGGGGGGGTTGTACCTTTAGAAACGCTATTAAGGGGGACAAGTGAACATCCCGGAGTTGAAAACGCTGTTAAGTCAGTCTAAAGAAATAAAATTAATGTAGAACACCCCTGTTGCAAAGCAACAGTGGGCAATGCCTCTACTTTTTCACAGGGCCTGAAACAACGGAAAGGGGACTGAAAAAATAAACCTTAAAAATGCTCGCAATTAGGTGTTTGCTGGAAGCTTCTGGGATAAGTATCCCACAGCGGTACTAAAGGATTGGTCAGTGGTGAGATAGGGGGCCAAAATGTTTATGCATTAGAATATCGTTTGTCGCTTGGAATGAACTACGGAATTCACTTATTTGTGGAACTATTAAGAAGTTGCCCAATGGGAGTTAAAATACAATAATTGTAAAAATAAAATAAAATAATTTTTTTTTTTAAGCGAAATAACGGACGCTTCTGCGGCGGTAAAGTAAACAGCAGAGGGCGTCTGACATGAAACAACATTAAACTTGTTTCCAAACCGGCAAAAAAAAGCCCTCCTCTCCTATCCTCGAATGTGGTTCCACAGCGAGACAAAAGAATCACTGTCTCTTTGGTTTATTTTTTTAGATACATATACACGTACAAGAACATTCCTAGCGGGTTGGCGGGAGGGGTCAATCACACAGAAATGCGGGTGTCATTCTCCCTGCACCGATACCACGGCCTGACAGAGTTACAAAGATGATACAAAGATACTAAGCATGTATTTCTCTAACTGGGTGAAAATGTTCGTGTAATTTAGTGTACTAAAAATTAAAAAATAGATAGCAGACTTTCAAGTATGAGAAAGCCTAATAATGGGCGAAGTGAGGATATCTGGAGAATAAGGTAGTTAGGGAAACCAGGTGAAATTTAGTGAGCTGCAGCCTGTGCCACTCTTTCAATTGAAGTATCGCAGTGTCACCTACAGGTTTAAAAGATAGCCGTTCACAAAACGGAACAATTAATTTAACCGGTTTCAATACTGAAAGGGGTATTCAAAGCTTAACCGGTTATTTCTAAGGATTTAAGTGTTTTATGGCATGATAATTACAAAAAAAAAAAAATGTGTTTCGTGACAGTTCATATCAAGAGAGTTATTTTTAAAAATGTAATTGTAAAACCAAAATATTTTCGTGCTTTCGCCCGGAGCACCCACGGAGTCGGCGCCATATGCCCTCAACGATCAAATTTACACTGCCGATTTCATTTAATTTTACCACGTTGTGCAACAGCAGTCTTATCGTTCTTCCGACTGCGAAATTAAATTAGCCACGAAATTGTACCCAGATTCGGAAATCGAAAAACACGTCAGTTGTGGTCGATGAAAAGGCTGATTAGCAGCCGCAGGAGATATGATCACCGCACAATCAGAATTTATATTGTAAAGTGCCAGCTGAATACATTTTATGTTGTGTTTTACATTTTCAATACGATGCAAGGTTTAAATCATACACACTCCTTAGATAGGGTCCTGGTCATCTGGTCCCCCTAGGCTCTGCTCAGAGGATGATGGAACCCAAGTTTGGCAACATTCAGAGACTTTCCCAGGGAATAAAAACAGACACAGACCAAACTCAAACTATCACGGATTAATTCGACTAAATTGCTTATTATAGTGCTTATCGCAGCGAACATAAACACCAGTAACAAAACACGCCAGCCGTTTACTAAACTGTAAAATTACATTAGAGGACAGTTTCCGACACGGTAATCAAATTTCATACTTTAAATATCGATGGCAGACGTTATGCCGGGGACACTGCCAGAAGCATGAAATCTGAACCTGTGAAACCGTCAAACCAATTTGCAGAAAGAATACCCATATACGGGTCTGCCTGCCCTGGAGATTTCTCTTTTGGAATGTCGTCCACAACCTAGCAATATCATATCTATGAATTCCTACAGAACCAAAAATGAAAAAAATAAAATAAAATAAAAAACCGTTGTAAACAAATAACTTCGGGCTAATTATTTACAAACGCAATAATATGCCAGCCATTTGCTACAATTAACTCCATGACGTCCATGAAACATAATAAGAAATAATCAGTTCGTAAAGTAAATCATTTTTTTCTATTGCACATCTTGACTGTACTTTTGCTTTCGCTCAGAACAAAAAAACACACACATATATATAATTTAGGGTAGTTATGATCCCAAATACTAAAACAATATGACACGGACCAGAACCGAAAACTAAAACCCACAGAGGTACCGTCCATGAAAAGAAAGCAGATGATATTGCGAGATCAATAATTCTATCTAGTGATTCATGAACTCAATTTCTCCCTATTGTTCACACAATCACCTTGTCATACCAGTATAACGGCTGAGGGTTCATTTAAAAATACTACTGCACAGTTTTACTGTTATCACAGAGATCCAGCGTTTTTGCAGGGCCTCTCCAGCCACAGGGGCATTAGGAACATGTTTATAAAGAGGCAAATCTGTCTCTGTACGCCCTTCCTCTTATGCTGGACCACATCATTACCTAATTCCAAGGAGTGCTTTAGTATTGTGATGCTTTTGCTTCTTAGATCCCATTGAGTAAAGATAACGTTAAAGCACATGCTTCCGACTGTAAACATGTTAGGTCACAATCATGAGGTGGCAGAGTGTGGCCCTGCTTGGTAGAATGGAGTAGGTAGAAACCTGATAAGGCTTTAAGGTCACCTCTGGCCGTGTGTTTTTGCCACGGTCCACATTGGCATCGTGGTGGGGGCAACCCGCTGTTATCGCCCAGTTCTTTGAAGAGGGAAGGTCAGCACCGACTTCCACAGACCTGCTGGAGAGAGCCGAGAACTGAGGAGCTTTGTGTTTACGGCTAAGCCTGCAGTCTGAGGAGTATATTCTCAGGACCATCTTGAGTCAAGACCGCTCCCTTCTGCGTGCTGCCCTCCGTCCCACACTCACATCCTGATTGTTCCTCCCGGTGGGGGGGGGGGTGGGCAATGTTCCGGAGACCCAGCTTGGAGTCCCTGGAGGAGCAGCTCCGGTGCCCCGTTTGCCTGGAGATGTTCACCGAGCCCCTGATGCTGCAGTGCGGCCACTCCTACTGCAAGGTCTGCGTGCGCTCGCTGAGGGCCGACGAATTCGGCCACCAGCAGTGCCCCGTGTGCCGCTGCGACGTGACCGCCGGCAGCCCCCAGCCCAACGTCACGCTGGCCCGCATCGTGGACGCCCTGCAGGAGCGGAGCGGCGCAGAGGCAGAGCCCGAGGCCTGCACCCAGCACCACAACCCTCTCAGCCTGTACTGCGAGGAGGACCGCACCGTCATCTGTGGCCTGTGTGGCAGTATCGGCGCTCACCGGAGCCACAAGGTCACGCCCATCAGCAGCGTCTACGGCCGCATGAAGGTATCCCCCGGCTTTGGCAATCTCCACGGGTGGGATGTAGAGGGAACAGATACACCACGTGCTTTTTTTCTCAGCAGGAGATACACTGTACTCTGCGTTCTATTTAAACGATCCTTTCGGTAGCAACACGCAACCAACCGTCTGATGTTTTAATCTACTCTAGCAAATTTGTCAGTCTGGGCAAGCTCGTTTGGAACCACGTCAGAGTTGATATAACGTTAGCGATTTTGCTGTGCCTTTGTGTACGAATGAAACTGGAGTAAACACTTTGCAGTGCCATTAACGGCATGCACACAGGACTTCTGAGGGTGTGCATTATTTACTTTCAGCTGATAAAGAACTCAAATGGTTCCTTAGACTAACCTTGCAAACCAAACAGAGCATCGCCACACCCAGCAAGGTGTGTTGCTTCAGGGTTCAAACCTTTGGTCCTTACTCCCACCAACTAAATACGGGACGTTTCAAAATCAGAAACACCCATCAATACACTATACTACTAGATTTATAATTAATGATAATTAAATTGATAAATTTAAAAAAACAATAAGCGTACAGCTGCTAAACTCGCTTTATTTCCCAGGGATTAGGAAGTGTAGTGTTGGGTAGATGTTGGGTACAGTCTCTACCACCTACCTTCACTCAGGAGGACATTTCCTGTCTGATGACTGAGCTGCAATCCCAGAAGAGAAAGCTGGAGGAGCAGATTTGTAAAATGGCGTACAACAAGTCCCGGATCACGGTGAGTTACATTTCTCCTGCTGGGGTCAGAGGAGCAATGTTTTTACATGCTATAAACCGGTCCAAACTTGTTCTGTAAACTAAAGTACGGTGATGTCCCTTATAAAGTGTAGACTTCGATGCAGCTCACATTTCCTTCTTTACCAAAAATCTGTACTGAAAGAGGCTTTGGTGAATTGAGGTTACAACGGAATGTGGTTCTACGGAGAGGAATCGCTTATCTCACTGTTGCCAGAATGAGTCTGACGTTCTGAAGTGGGTGATCCGCAAAGAGTTTGGGGAGCTGCGGCGCTACATGGAAATGGAGGAGGCCGGCTTCATGGAGATGGTGGAGCGCACAGCCAGCACCATGATTGCCTCGATCCAGAGTCAGGCAGACGACATGACCCAGGTGCTGGCCAAGTTCCAGGAGGCAGAGGGCAAACTGGAGGGTCTGAACAATGAGAGTCACCTGAGCTTCATCATGGTGGGTGGTGGTGGAGCCAGCAAGGTCAGGTTGCTGTCTGCTTGTACTAAAACTAAAATTTGGGTAGGTAGGTTTGCTAGTCAAACAGAAACTCTCAGCCGTGTGGTTTCTACTAGATATTTTAGCAAGAACGTTTTTTTTTACTTTAGGCATGACATTTAAAACCATACTGTTAACATAACTATTTGTGCCTCTCTCTCAGAAATACGGATCCATCGCTCCGAGGTGAGGATCATATAAACTTTCTTCCCAGGTAAAATTTAAAAAACGATGCAGACTTATATGTGTCCTGGCTATACAACACACCTTTGAGCACCTCCCCAGGTTCAGAGAATGTCAACAGAAACAGAAGAGAGAAGAACGGACATACAGCTCCATCTCGTTCAAGCCCGGCTTTAATCACAACGACATCAAGATCTCTGTGTGGAAGAGACTGCACAGGAGGGTCCTACCCGGTAACAATCAATGGCGAAAAGCAATGCCCAGCTGCAAGCTAACCATGAAATTGAGTTTGTTGGTGGCGGGGATCTCAAATGGTATTTGTGCATGTCTCCTGCAGCCCCAGAGCGTCTGAAGCTGGACCCCATGACCGCTCACCCAATGCTTCAGCTCAGCCGCGGGGACACGGCGGTGGAGTGTGGGGTCCTCTTGAACCGCCTGCCCAACAACCCAGAACGCTTCAGCTACAGCTGCTGTGTGCTGGCTAGCCAGGGGTTCCCCTCCGGGAAGCACTACTGGGAGGTGGGCGTGGAGGGGAAGCCCAAATGGCGCCTTGGCCTGATCAAAGGCACCACCGACCGGAAGGTCAAGCTCCCCAAGAGCCCAGAGTGCGGCGTCTGGCTCATCGGGCTGAAGGACAACCGCCTGTATGAGGCCTTCGCCAGCCCACGCGTCACCCTGCCACTCACCTCCCACCCCAGCAGGATTGGGGTTTTCCTGGACTACGAGAAGGGCGAGCTGGCCTTTTACAACGCGGACAGCCCCGACGAGCTGGAGTTCATCTACAAGTTCCAGGTGGAGCTGCAGGGCAAAGTGTACCCTTTGTTTGACGTATGCTGGCACGAGAGAGGGGCCAACACGCACCCACTCACACTGCCCCAGCCGCAGACGGAAAGAAAATAAGATTTTGTTTTTACCCCACAATTCCCGTTTCAATTTTTACTATCCAATCATGGTTTTTAAAGATTTTTTGTTATTCGAAGCTGCCTACATAGCTGGCATGTATATTTTGAAAAATGGCACCCCTATAAAAATGTTTAAAGATTTCTGGTATAGTAATTTAACTTGACGGCGAGGCTCTATGAGATAAGTGAATAGGTAACAGAAGTGACAAATTTACCCACTAGACGGCACTATTGATTTTCATTACTGTGCAGCCTTCAGTATGGTGAAATATGAGAGGATGTGCCTGGATCCGGAAGGGATCCTTATCATAACTAAGCAACTGGATTAAACTTCTGAAAAAGTACAGCACTATTACAAATGACTGGTCTGTGTATAAAAGTAATAGCGTAAGCATTACAAACTCATCTGTTAATATTTGACCAGAAAGGTTAAAGCAAGGCTTCTCGTCAGGACTGGTTGGCCTGCGAAAATCGATATAAATATATAATAGTATAAATGAATAAAAACGCCATAATGCTCTTTAAAGAAACATACAAATTAATAGTTATGATCGGCAGTTTGCAAAGGACCAACCTCAGCCAAGTAACACACACACAAAGTCTGATAGAAAATCAAGCACAGATCCACTATTGATACAATATTCCTAAAACAAGGCAGATTAACTGTGCACGCCTCAGGCAAACCAGGGAAGGAAACTTTGACGTTTCAAATCATCAGCGCGTTTTTGTATCGCGGCTCAGTCCGGGTGCGCCAATGTAACACACCAGGAGAACCACAACACAGCGCAGTAATTTGAGAGAAACCCGTCTGGGGTAGAGGAGTGCTTGTGAAGGGCTAGTCAGGAGAAGCAAACAGGAACACGCACCCACCTTTCTTATCAAATTGGGAATTTGTCACTGAATGAAGAGCAAAATAATGACGATCAAGAAAACATCCACTGGCAGATTAGCCTGACTGCGAAAAGCTTAGCATTGAGGTCATTTCCTACAATATCAAAATCAAAGTAGAAACGTTGGACATGTTGGAGAATTTCCAGTGCTATAAATCAACTGAAAACACACTTGGAAGGGACAAAAAACCCCAAAATTACCCCAACATTCCATTCAATAATACAGAAAGTCTCCAGGACTTTTGTCCCGTAGGTCTCCGAATACAAAAATGGCATGGCTCTTTAGGCTACACTGATCTAAACTAGCGGCAGAAAGCCGCCACAGCAGAAAGAAACAGTTCAGTGGAGATTTGCGGCCATTAGAATCTTTGTGTGAGGGACAAAGGGGATTTTTTCACTAAACTGTAAGGGAATGGAATTCTGCTTGTTTGTTTGGAACTGTTGGCGGGAGCCCCACCCTTTAAGAATTCATAACAGCTGAATCACAGAGCTTCAGTCTTCCAGACCAATTCCAAAGGGGGGATGTGTTGAAGATGCCCCGCTTGTCGTGGCAAATTCAAAGGCCAAGTAAAGCAAATCCAGTCTAGCACAGAGTCATCATTTCCAGGGAGTACAGGTGTAATCCCTTGAAGGTAATCAAAACCAGCTGAAATGTCTGAGACAATATTCTCTTGGCAGCATTGGGAAATTTGAATCCGGAAAAGGTGTGAAACATTCAGTCCAAAAGATGAAATGAAAAGTAATCTTTTATTTTAAAAAAATAAATAAATAAAATAAAAAAGTTCATATAGGCATGACAGTGATCTCATCCCTACCTTCAGCCTTTGTTTTAGTAAAACCGGACAAGCTGGCTCTAACTTCGTCATTGTTTTCACTAATACACGCAGACACGCAGACACGGGGAAAACCAGATTACCAGTTTAACCATTGTACCACCTTGTTTTAACTAAGAAAATACAATGAAGCGGTTTGTTGAAGAAAATATTTAATTACAAAAAGAGGCAAACATAAAAGCTGCACGCATGTGAAAAATAGATTGGAATCATACTCTTCAGAACATATTTCTAATATAATTCTTGTTAGATCATTACCAAATCCTACGTCACTAATCTTATAACATCTGGCTCCACTCCTGTTAAAATATGGGCATTGATCATCAGGGCCTGGAAAAAGACCGACTTTTACATTTGTATTGGGTAAATGAAATCACGTTAAATAATAAAGACGAGCTAAAATCAAAATGGTGTAGGATTTAAAAATATCCCACAATTTCACATATGTTAAAATACCAAGCGAGGGGATGTCTCATTTCCCCCAAAATAAAAACTGCACCTAACTCTACCAGAATATACATTAGGTTCCCAGTACGGTTCCATTTTCTTGACCGTAAATTAAATCCATTACTTGCGTCTGAGCAACGTTATTTCTCAATTCAACCATGTATTTGCCCAGCATTCAATCAGGGATCATATATACAACTATTTTAACTTTTGTTAATAAGAGGTCAATTTGATGGTTTGTCGCCAAATTCCATATCGTTACGTGAACAGTATTTTTGAGAACGTTTTGGCTTGAAAGTCTCCACAGGGAAACGTTCAAAAC
>JAOYSI010072972.1:0-20652 GCA_025775065.1 Hiodon alosoides | reverse complement strand
AAAGGCAGACTGCATGGCTAGGTGCTTGATTTTATACACCTGTGGCAATGGGACTAAATGAAACACCTGAATTCAATTATTAAGAGGTGTGGCCTCATACTTTAGTCCATATAGTGTACATACATTCATACATAGAGACGTGGTCAAATTTGTTGGGTACTTTACAGCTCATTGAAATAATGCTTCATTCCTTCTGAAAAGTGATTAAATTAAAAGCTATTGCATCATGTACACTTGCATGCCTTTGGTATGTCATAGAATAAAGCAAAGAAGCTGTGAAAAGAGAATTGAATTACTATAAATATATGGTTGAGGGTCCTATCATTTTTGTCCATGCCATTTTCATTTGTTTTATTATTTACAATATTATGTTGAAAATCAAAAGCGAAGTCTGATTTCTATTAAAGATGGAATAAACAATGGTTGATGCCAATTACTTTTGTCAGTTTTTTGGGGAGGGGTACCAACAAATTTGTACATACACACACACCTCATTGCTGGTGGGGGTCTCCTCTTGGAAATGATTCCTCTACAAGGGCTTCTGTCCTGTAACATGTATTTTTCGGTTGGTTGACTTTGAATTGGGGAGTGGACTGGGTAGTGTGGACGGGGAAAATAGGGAGATTTTCAGAAAGAAGGAGATGGTGGACTCTAATTATATTAGATATCTTTACTTTAATGTAATTAGAGTCCACCATCACCTTATGATGGTAGGTCACACTTGAAGACCGAAAAAATCAAATTAATCAAAAATGAAGTATTAACTGCTGCAACAGCATGAAGTCAAATTTAATTACTTGTCTTGGTAATTAGTTACTTACAGAGGTAAAGGCAAATATGGTGCAGAGTATACTGAAAAGCAACAACAACTGAAACTATTTCAAGAAAAGTTCAAATGGTATAAAAAAGTACTATGAAAATATGCATTTACAGTATTGTTCATTTGTCAGGTTAAGCCTATTCCATGCTCTACCAGTTGAGCCACAGAGCTCCTGAATTTCAACTGCTTGAGAGACAGAGCAAGGATGATAGTAACGCCAAGGTTTTGAGTTCTCAGGAAACACATACATTTGTAAGTCAATACATTGAATGCACTGTAAGTTGCTTTTAATAAAAACATCTTTCAATTGGCCACGCAAAAAGCCAGTGAAAATTGCTGCAGCAGGGGCAACATTGCTTTGACCTCTCTGAATCGTAATATGTCTACGGGGGGGAAATGCACCACCCGCATTGCTTAAAATCAGGAACTTTGACCAATGCAATAACATACTTACAGCGCTCATTAGTACCATAAACTCACAAACCATGGAAATAAAACAGAACCAACCATTAGAAAAAACAATCCTAAATGTAATTGAGACAGTTGGATTTAATAAAGCACAACCACTTCAAGCTTCAGTAAGAACAATGAGAAAAACATTGACAGATTGAGTGGTTAGCAAATAAACACTCAGCATAAAATAAATAAATTGTTCACAAAATAATGATTTACGTTTAATAAACCATTACAAAGACAACAACTCACTGTGCTTTCCGCCATGATTGCTCTGTATTATAGCTCTGCCCTTACTTCCGTCCTGAGACTGCTGGCCTGAAACTGCTCTTGGCTCTGCAGATGGATACTTTTGAGTGGAGGTTGCCAAACTGTACTGTATTGGCTGCTGCAGATATCAGTCAATAATTTGGTTGCGAGAGAATAGGAGCAGGTGGTATAAAATGCTGCATTCAATACAGATTGCAAGCATTATACTAGCCAAGCAGATGCATCAGTACTAGGTGGAGGCACTGATTAATCATTTTGTTTGTTTGAAAAACCTATTAGAAGACGGAGCATATAGGCTATACGTCCATTACTTTAGGGAACTTAGCCTACTAGATTTGAAAATCCTATTGAAAGATTCAAGAGTCAAAAGAACTAATTCAAAAGAACCGTACTTCACTAATTCTTATGAGCAGTTGTGATATCCACATAAAAATGTTTACTTGTTTAACCTTGGCTCCTTTTCTAAGCAGGGAGACTTTAAATACGTATTGTGACGCCTGTATTGATGGTTGCAGTTATATTTACATCTTACATCTCTAGCTAAAAACTGAAAAAAGAAGCTTTTCAATGAATTTCAATGTGGCTCAGATAATGATCGAGGAATCCTTAAATCAACCAGTTTATATAAACTCTAATGGAATACCTTCCATTACCTTAAGTAAAGTCTCTATATCTCATAGATTATTTAAAAACTCCATTAGAAGACTCTTCACAGAAAAGGAAAGAAATAAAATTGGATTCTAAGTTTGGAAGAAAAACACTTCCCCTTTTCAAAAATAAATACATGCACACAGATTGATTTCTGACTGCACAGGTGTTTGAACAGAGGCCAAGTTCTTCCACATACTCAATCACACTGAATAACACAAGGCAATATATATCTGGCACACAGCCAAGAAACACACCCTTAAGCCCCAGAGATACTGGGGAAAGTCTATAAATATGCTGTTATACAACTAAGTTTTCTGAGACGATATGCTAAGTTAACACGGAGGCTAGAGTAAATTACTGTGTTCATTGCAAATTCTGTGTGAATAAACCAGTTAACACAGTCAACCATCTGCCACGAACTTGCATAATATAGGAAGTAAACTTCCTATGTTAATTGACACGCATATACCAATAAGTGTGGTTGGAAAAGAAACGTCTTAATAATCACCTGACCTCAAAATTAGCAGCTGAAGCTTGTTGGATAAAACATTATAACTAATCAGGATTAAACTTATGAATAATTAGCAGAGCCATTGCTCTGTTCTACCTAGCAACTACTCGTTTTATTGGTTAATGAAGTAGTGGAGTAATGTGCAAGCAGGCGTCTTTCCAATGCTGGTAGGGAATCTCTTAAATCTGAGCTGACTAAATGGAATTTATTTGATAATACTCGCAGTATCAACTTAATCTGTCACCAATTATTGGTCGATCTCTAGAGCCAGGTAACAATTGCACCACCCACTGTGAACAGTACTGATAACAGTAAGGGTTTCAAACCTGACTGAAATCCAATACCCTGAGCAGGTGAAAAATACCCAGGCCAGGAAACACCAGGAGAATGTGCTAAGAGACTTCCCAGAGTCTTTGGTAGTGCCCATACTGTGATGGAGAGAACGGGATCAAGAGCAACCTTCTGTTTGACACTCAGCACCCCACAGCCTGGCATACAGCCCTCTGCAAAACCTACCCCCACACTTATTATCAGAAACGTTTTTCTCTGTGCTTTTGATTTTAAAAAAATCAGAACACAGAAAATACTATTGCTCCAATGTAGATCAAAACTCTGCAGATGTTAACACCAAATTAGCTGGCTTGCTTTCTGTATTTCATATCTGTTTTACTGATTCTATCACTGAGGATATACATTTTCCCCTAATATAAGATACATTCATTTAATGATCTTCGCTAAATTCTCTGAATTCTTTGAAAAGGTCAGGGTGCCTATCTGCCATATGCTTTGCTAAATTTGTACAATCTTAAAGCACCGTTTGCTTCCTGTTTTTCAGTATTACCGATTGCATTAATAAAGTTTAGAACAGATTTTTACAAATTGGTATCAAGTTGGATCGAAGTATCAGTATTTTTGACAACCTGAGCAAACACACAGCCATTTCCAGCTCCAATGCACATACACTATCACCCCCAGCAGCAGTGCACACAAACAGCATATAGCCACGCTGGAGTTCCCCTCGGCCAAGATCACCATCTGCACTGCTATCAAGAACAGACATCACGCAACCAATCATTATCGCAAAGATATTCCAGGTATATGTCCTGCTCCCAAACGTGCACCTAGCACACCCTAGACTTTATATTTGGTAGTACAGCCTTTGGTCAAAATGACTGCAATCAAGCACTTCCTATAGCAATCAATGAGCCTCCTGCACCTCTGTACTAGCAGTTTGGCCCACTCCTCTCATGCAAACTGTTCCAGTTCTCCCAGATTTGAAGGGTGCCGTCTCAAAGAATTCAAATTGTAATTTCCATTTGAACTGATCTTTCAAATGGCATAGAAATATCTGTCTTTCTCTTTGAGTTTCTTCACAGCCAAGCAAAAGTTTCCAATGGAACTGATCTTAAAGAGGTATGTATAATTATTGGTTTGTTCTATATTTTATCTAGGGTCACAATTTGATTGATTCCCTGAGGGCTGGACCTTCTGAAATATTAATATTTTTTGTCTTCTTTAGGTTAACTGTTAGGGCCCAGGTGTGATTGAACTATTGTAATGGAGCCTGGCTCTGCTGTAGCACCTGATAGATGTGATGGGAACGTTGTCTACACGTCTCCACACCCAGACTTAGATGGGGGAGTCCCTAAAGGCCATAAATATCCAGCCTGGACTAGGTTCTATGGAGACTGTTGTAACAAAGAGACTATTGGAACATCAGTGCAAGGTCAACACTGCAACAATACTTGTATTAAAAAAACCAATTGATCAAATGCTACAGACCCTGACAATGTAGCGAAAGGGATGTTGAGAGAGTGGGAGTGTGAAATAATGCCCAAATTTAATATAATGTCTGATAATGTGACTTTATGGAAAATGCAAAAATGCGCTGATCACTGACAGTATTGTCTGAGCTTCAAAAAAAAAACAGATAAGTTTGAAAGAGATTAATCAGATCTAGCCCTGAAAAATTTTAAAAGATTACTCTCGCTCATTACCTGCGTAAAAGCCAAAAAGGGAAGATGAAGTGCAGATACTGAGGCAACAGCTCAAAGACCAAGAGGCTGAGTCGAGCCAACCAACAGGGTTAAAAAGTCAGACTAAAGGTCCAACCTTTATCCCAGTGTCGAGTTGAAACACGTAGCAACAGCAGCAGGAAAATGGATAAGGGAACTACCTGCTACACGATCAGACTCTGATCCAGAATCAATTTCTCAAATGAGGCCAATCAAGACAAAAGTTAGAAAGAAAATAAATAGTAGTGAGTCAAACATATGCTACACCCAGAAACCGCCTGCCCCAAAACAATTGGACGAATGGTCTAAAGGCGTACAACATCCGCGAGCAGCAGGATCTCAGGCCTGGAACCAAATGTAATTTACACATTACGTCCACTGGATGGGGTACAGCTTCTAGGCCACGTCCTCTCTAGCCGAGAACATCAGACGCTCTTATCAAAGGTATAGACAGGCATGGGAGACGACAAACAAGACCTAGGTGGTGACTGGGCGGCTCAGAACAGATATCTCAGAGACCTGACTAATGCATACATAAGCCTGGAAAATCCTTTCCAGGCAGATTCAGAGCAGTGGTTCTTTGTCACAGTGGTATAATAGAAACGGATGATGATCTAAACACCACACAAAATCAGTAACAAAGAAATACATTACGCTTATGTCTCAATTCTTGAATCCTGGCAGGAAGTCTTATGCAGAGACCGTAGACAACCTTGCTTGTCTGGACTGGGACATGTGCCAAAGCAAATTAGTACCAGCTATCCATGTGGTACGCACCAGAGGCCTAGCTGCGTAGGGTAGCTCAGGGAGAAAAGCAGGTTCATGTCACTACTGTGGGAAGCAGTGTCAATGGGAGTGAGACTGCTTCATTTTGAAACAGGTGAAAACAGGTGTGGTGGAAGGTGACACGTCTAATAACAAAAACCAAAACCATGTGCTCACACCAAAACAACAAAAACTAAATGGCGCAGCTTAGGCTGAAAACTTCTCCATGCGTCTCCACGGGTGGGAGTGGGTGCTGACGGTGAAGTCCCGACTGAGGGACCGATCCAGGATGTTGCATGCAGGAACCCAGCACCTCCCCTCAGGTCCATAATCTTCCAAATCAACAAAGTACCAGACCCCTCAACCACACCGGTGGGCATCAAAGAGGCGGCTGAGCGTATAGGCAAGAGAAACGTCAATGAGACAATTGCTGACCCCCACACAGGAGCATGGCAGGTTGTGCAAAGGGAGAGAGAGTCTTATACAAGAGTAATGCTCACCAGTACTCCCCTCTCTACAGGAGAGCGTCGCCCTTTTACTGGACAGGTGGCCAAGAAATGTCCCATCTGGCACAGACAAGGTTTGAAGTCTCTGTTGTCTTCTTTCTTCACGGGACAATTGGGTACGGCCAATCTGCAAGGGCTCTGGTCCTGAACAGGTCCAGACTGGGGAGCCCAGGGAAGCGGGAGAAGAAGAGGTCAGGTGATGATGCTGTCGTTCCTCAGATGGCCACAGGGGTGTATTCCTGGACCTTTCCTGATGTTGTTGGGCCAATTCATTGTCCACTTGTGTCGCCAAACCCACCAGATCAAATGAGTTAGTCAAACTCATGGGTGGCAAACTCATCCTTTATATCCTCGGCCAACCCATTAAGAATGCGTCAAACTGGGCTGCCGAATCCCATCCGCATGTGGCGACGAGGGTGCAGAACTCCATGGAATATTCAGAGACTCCTATCAGATCATGAGGAGCTGACAGGCAGCTTCTCTTCCATGTGTGGATCAGTCAAACACCTTTTTTCGCATCTCGTCGAAAATGAAGAGTAGTCAGTACAAAAAGGAGAGTCGGCTTCCCAAACTGCAGTACCCTACTCTCTTGCCCGACCAGACAGCAGTAAAGTAACAAAGGTTATTTTAGCTCACTAAGTCGGGAACGTGGATGGCTTCAACTCAAAAAACAGTGAACATTGGGATAAAAATAACCGGCAGTTCTCGGGGTTACCACCATAGCGTTCATGGGGAGGTTTTACAGAAACGACAGTGTCCTAAGTAAGGACATGGGCTAGCTTCTTTGCACGGGAGTCTCTGGTGGGGTCTGTTGACGCTTGTCAATGTGGCTGTGCCTCAGAACAATAGTGGCGGTGGATGCAATAGAATTTGGAATTCATACTTAGCAGAACCCATACCTATTGTGATGGCCTAAACCAGTGTTTCTTAAATGCTGCGCCGTGGCACACTGGTGTACCATGGGAGGTAGGCCAGTGTTCCATGGAATTTGTCCTTGCGTAAGGAATAATTGACTGTTGAATTCTTGAAAATGAATGCGTGGTAACGCAGCCCCGATGACGCAAAGCAGCTGGAGTCAATTATATCGCTGATACTACGGTTAGCACATCTCAAGACACTGTTTCAGGTTTACTCTCAAGACATTTTTCAGGTTTTTTTCCTTAAAACGCTCTTGTGTGTAGAACTACTTCCACTGTCACTGAAACCTCCATTACTAATCTGAAAGCGTGGGTATGTGAGTGTGTGTGAAGTCTTGTTGGCCATAGTTTAGTGCTCTTAATGAAACTTATTTAAACATGCTGTATTGTTGGTAAAGCATCAATTTATCATTTAAAAGCACTTAAATTAGTTATTACATAATTAACAATAAAATCTGGTTTTGTTTTACTAAAAATTGGTTTCGAGTTTATTTTAAATTTGTGTTTTTGTGTTTCCACTGTGAAAACGTGGTATATTTATACGCTTGGTAGGCGTGCCGTTTCACTAGTCCTGTTGACTGTTTTAATTTTTTTATTTTTTTGGAAGTGACTTCGCTGGACACCACCAGTGGAAAACCTGCGAAAAAGACACGGCGAAGCACTGGATTCCGTTTTCAATGTGCCATTATAAATGTAATATCTCATAGCTCATTTCATATTCTAATTTAATTAGGTTTCAAATTCCCGCAATACAAGAATCTAAAAGGGATTTTTTTTTTTTTTTTGCCGTATTAGACTACTTGAATATCATGTAAGTAATTGGTTTTCAACTAACATTGTTAATGTCACGATGTTAATACTGCTTCTAGCATGGCGCATGTTAGATTTGTAGCCTAGTTTCGTGACAGTGCTAAATGAGGTTTAGATAACGGAGAAATCATTCGTTAGAAAACCGAACAATATTTGTGGCAATTTTAAAAAGAAGCAAATAATGAGATTTAGCTAATTTTTCGTTTACTAATTTCTGTTACAGAACTATTGCCGACTACTATCTTTGCACCGTACGCTTACTTAAGACATCTATATTCTCTCTTACATTAATTGTTAACAAATTGGCTACCGGTCACGTTCATATGGGAACCATATGGGACGGATGCGAACCTTCAGAAACCGTTTGAAATTCAATTGTGCTCCCTTAGATTACATAGAATCTTGGATATTTTATTCTGCACGCGTTTTTCTAGGTCTTGCCTGCAGTTTAAAAAAATGTCTTATTTGTGCATATCGCACATTATTGTTGAGTTATTAATATTACAGAATGTCAGTTAAACGGCACGTCCTAATATCCAGGGATCAAAATGATTTGGATTGAAGTTGTATTGACGTTGAAATTATTTTATTTTAAATTACTTTAGAGTCCGATGTATGCTGATGACTGGGTGTTGGTTGAAAATGAAAGTTTGAATCGTAACACTGGTCAGGCGTCAGAATTCTACGTCGAGTTATGGTTACCTCGTGGTCGGGTTTAATGGTTTAAAGGAAGTGTATTGTTATATACTTTTAACTGGGACACAATATAGACCTACACTAAGTATCAGCAATTCAATTAATATTTCGATTTATCTAGATTATAGAATATTATGAATCGTGAGGATACTGTACTGTAGTAGCATTGCAGATGTAAATAAATCATACGTATTAAGAAAAGTATTTTTATTATTAAAATATCAAATCAAATTACAAAATGCTAAAATTTAATTTCGGTCTCTGTTTTACATTTTGAATGTTTTAAATTTTTAATGGCTTAATGTTTTAAATCATTACAGCAGTCGTGTACAGATGTACATAGTTGAATATTTTATTTCGACTGTATGAAATCATTAATTAACACCTAGACCCTTAACAGGGCTATAGTGTGCGTAATAGAGGTGAAGTCAATGGTAACATTTGACAACTAATACTAATAGCGTAACTCAAACTTTTATACTTTGTTATAAGTTATAATAATTGCTAAATAAACTACCTCTTAAATTGACAGTAATTTAGTGGAAATGTTGTCTGTTATCTGTGTTTCTTTTTCTTTAAAAAACGCGTTTAGTAAAAAGGTTAATTTGATCATATATTCACTCGTATGTCGCTTAGGCGCTACACAGTTCGCTGACACACTAGAGCAGGGCTGTCCAAACTACGGCCAAAGGGCCAAACACGGCCCGCAAGCCTTCTTCATCAGGCCCGCAGAGCAATTACTTGTTATAATTAAAATAGGCACTATCCTAAAAATAATCATTGGGCGATACCAAGTGACAGATTAATAGAAGGTGTAATATGGATTAACAGACAAAAAACCAAACAAAGACAAAAAAAGTATTTTCCCTTAAAACTTTCTACTTCCTCTGTCCCCCCTTCCCCCACGCACCAGTTATTGGGAAAACTCGCGCTCACTTTTTTTTCTCAGTTTAGTTTGTTGATCACACAATGGTGGCTGTAAAAAACAGAAGAGAAAGGTGGAAAGTGAATGACGTCAGTTTCAAAACAGGTGGCTCTGTGATAATTTTTTTTACAAAACATAAAGGTAAATGTGTTTGCTTAATTTGTCAAGAAGCGGTGGCAGTAATTAAATAATTTAATATAAAACGACACTACGAAACAAACTCACCGATCCTGCATGGTTGGCAGACCTTGGCTTTTAGTTGACATCACCGGGCAACTAAATACACTGAATAGTAGCAATGGGAAAACGCCGTCATTTCACGAATGCACTCGATTGTGAAGATTGCTGCGCACTTCCCATCACTAAAGCCTATCATTGATAGTTTTCCAAATGAAAGTATCTCTGGATCAATGGGGAAATATGTGTAGATTATATCTGCTTTAATTTCAGAGTTCAACAAACTCTTTGAAGACTTTTCAGTGATGTACAAGGACATTCAGATTTGCTCTTGCAACTTCACAGTCAATACTGACGAAACACCTCAAAACTTGCAGTTGGAACTCACTGCAGTGCTTCGGGGGGTGATGTGTGTAAATGGTGTAATATACTTTGTTGTGTTTATACTTGCGGCCCTTCGTCTATGGCCTGATCGCCTGATCTGGCCCTCAAGGCAAAACGTTTGGACACCTCTGCACTAGAGGAACAATACAGCCACGTAGGCAAGGGGCTGACACAAGATGCTTTTAAAAACCTGTTCTTGCTGTTTGCTTGTGTGAGCAATGGTGGTAAAGTGCTCCATGTTAACATGATTTTATATGTAAATAAACGTCACATACAATTTGTTACATACAAACACATATTACACATTGCACACATACATACATGTCTGGTGGGGCATATATGTCTCTCTGAGGTGTATGCTAGGACGTTATACAAGCAATTGACTGTCAGTTTCTTGACTGGACTTTGTTTATCTATCATCTGCGGAATGACTTACAAAGACTTATAATGCCAAATCCGGATTCTCCTCCACATCAGTCCCCTCCACATTTAACAAATGAGTCTCTTCAAAAATACGTTGTGACTAGACACTCTTATTTCTTATGAACCTTGGCTTTCCTTGCTATAGCCAGCAAATTATGGTCACTACAGCCAATGGAGACTGATCAGGGTTTCAGAGAGGTGCTGTGGGTGCTGTATGGTTATCGGAGGTGCACCAAATTACACCATTACACATGACAATGAAAGTACCAAATAGATATTTTGTGCACTATCCACAATAAATAAACATGCTATCTTCTCGTATCAATGTACAATAGAGTGCCTTTGGAATAAAAAGTCAAAAAATGTGAGCCCAGGGATAAGAGCAGGTCCATGGGAATGTTTCTTGTCTCTCTCTGTGTTTCACATGGTACCACATAAGAACTGAAAACTGTATCATAATTCAAAACATCAGGAAATGTCCATGTTTAAGCAGGAGCACATTTGAAAACATAGAGCATAACTGTAGGGTTTTACCCAAATGTGTGCGCACACATCACCTGTCTGTAACCCTGACAAAGGTCTGTTCACCGTATTTTATGTTGCAGTTTACATACCAGTTTTCTTTGAGCCTCCTTATTTCTTTCAATTCATTACAACTGTGATATAACACATTCAATCACTAGATGCTCAATATATATTTAACCCCTTCAGTCCATTATAATGGACGCCAAATTTCAGCTTGGATTTTTTTGCTTTTTATAACATTTGACACTAGTTGAACCCATAAGTTCATTTAAATGGATGCTTAACTACCAAACTAACGGCAGTATAGCTCTGCTTGGTGTCATTTAAAAAAAAATCCACCGCACTGAAAAGTAGCATGGCTGGACTTCACACTACACTCCGAAGTAAGCCACATGTTCAACTATTTTATTCACATTTATAGGTATTTGTGCCAAGATTTCATGCATTTGATATAATATTGAAGGATGGAACTTATTAATTAAAGTTTAAACTCAAATGTGTGAATGCAATTTTTTCACAGGATTATTTCAAATTTTTCCATTACAATGGACCGTGGGTTGGAAACCATGTTATTGAACTCAGTTGTCCAGTACTAAGGAATGACCATACTACTATAAAAATATTACATTAGAATTATGATAGAAAGAAAGATTTGATAAAAAATTGGAAATATTCCATATGCAGAATATATAGTCCTTGAACTCCTTGAATTAACTGACAATAGAAATATCTCTGATGTCGATATATTGGGGAGTGATGAGGTAGATTAAGATGGAGTTGCTGCTAGATTTCCAAGAGTTGGTAGAAAGACAGGAAGAAATATCACATATTTCATTTATATCACATATTTTACATAATATCACATATAAGGTAAATAAAATAATATAAAATGTCACTTATAAGGGTTCACCAGCAGTAGCTCAGCCTATGTCAACCTGTGGTTGTTGACATAAGCACTACATAAATGCTCATATATTGCTTACTAACATGTTAGGCTTATGAATGTGTTATGAAATTAATATCTAAGGTCTAAAGCTTTTCCAAAAGCCTACATAGATAAATTAAGGGATATTTGGACAGGTTTTAGCTGATGATTTCAGGAGAAGACAGGGATGAGTCAGAAGTACCATTGGTAGGGGTGAGACTGAGGCAGTGGAAAGTCAGGATGAGAAAGGCAGAGAGGATTATGAGCCTGATGAAGGAGATATAAACCATTTACTTGAGGATGACCCTTGTGCAAACGCCACGAAGAAGAGTGATATTGTGTGACGTCGCACCCTCTTTATCCTAGTAAACCCAGCATGGGAACGTCTTGCTTCTGCTCCTGAACACCATATGCGCTACTTCAAGCGGTATGTTCCCAGTGAGAGCTTTGAGCTGATGACAACAATGACTAACATCTATGCCGCGCAAAATGCAGTCAACAGGTATAAACATGCTTCAGTTTCTGAGCATCCTGAACACACTGATGTGTTCTATAAGGTCAGACCACTCTATGATTCCATAAGCAAGTGCTGTCTTGGGCTGCAATTGGAGGAAGATCTCTATATTTATGAGCAGATTGTGCCTTTCCGGGGAAACTTTCTGTGCTTCAGTTTGTGAAAGGAAAGCCAGAATTATGGGGAGTCAAGGTGTATTTCCTCGGTGGGAAAATTGGCCTAGTTTATGAATTCTTCTTCTATCAAGGTGCCAAAACAGAGCTCTCTGAGCAGATAAAGATGGTTTTAGGACGTGGAGCCGCAGTGGTCACCCACTTGTGCCAGAGAGTGTATTTGATGCTATCAAAGATGTTGGTATTTTATTGGTATTTTACAACTGTTTGGACCCGATGTCCATTAAAATGGACAAAAAATTTAACAAAAAAATAAATTTAAAAAAGAGATTGAATCTAATTTCTGAGTGCATTAAGGATGGGAAAATGGCATTATTAATTTTTTTCACAACCTGAATATAATTCAGGTCTGAAGGGGTTAATCACTACATAAGGCCAAACTGTGTCACTGATCATGCTAAATAAACAAATTTGTGCACAATGGAAATGTTACTGCATCCCATTATTATAGATGTGGGAGTATTTTTGGGTTACAACAAAATAAATATTTTGGGACAGCACTAGCGTTTGGATTTGAAAATATTTGAGGATGATTTGAGGTTTTTTTTGGTGGAAAATAGAAAGAGGAAGATTATTTCCAAAGCCCTGTGCGTTGATCTTTATTGTGTGTGTACTTTCATTCCATGGCATTTTAGCTAGCAACTTGCATACTTATGAGTAAATAGGTGATACTGGTCATATTAACTGAGAGAGATTAAACGTTTAAACCAAATGTATGATATCACCTAAGCCAAGACTTTTATTGATGATTCTTACTGTGCATAATTTTTTTTTTCTTTAACTGGAAGTATATTGGTAACTTAATGCATTCAATGCATTCAGAGCACACCAAACACAGAGTAAACAAACTCACTTTGACACTGGTAGCTGCGACAAGAATCAGTTTAATACTAAAACAGGTTTTAGCTGTTACCATAATAAACCCAGTTTAAACCCAACCTAGACAGCTGTTGAAGTGCCCTTGATTACTCAACGGAAAATGAGAGTAACCTTCACTCTGTGGGCTGCTCCAGTTATTCCCCTCGTTCAGGTACCCTGTTTTATGTAGATGATTAACACCCCTTGCGCCATTGGCTGTAAAAAAAAAAAAAAAAAAAAAAACCTTTAAAGACCTAACAAACCTCAAGACAGTGGAACATAATTTCCTAAATCCTTAAATTGTATGATACAGTAGGTATCTAAAACATGCTATTCTGCCATGTATTTCATTCAAAAAGTAAAAAGAAACTACCACTACTCTTCAGCTAACATTTGGCTTTTGCTTTTACAATTATAACTTTTGAAAATGAACACACCTAACGTTACCTACAAAGTTAACTGTAACTATTTACTTTAATTGAGCTAACGTTGCTTTTTAATCTTTTTTTAATCTAATCTAAAGCTTTTTTTGATCTTTTTTTGGGGGGTGGGGGTTGGTTTATATTTCTATATTATTGTATG
Organism: Hiodon alosoides; assembly: GCA_025775065.1. Classification (NCBI taxonomy): domain Eukaryota; kingdom Metazoa; phylum Chordata; class Actinopteri; order Hiodontiformes; family Hiodontidae; genus Hiodon; species Hiodon alosoides. The sequence continues at coordinate 6,752 of JAOYSI010072972.1, read as the reverse complement.
CCTACATTGTATTGTGTGCTATGTAACAACCATTGGGGGTGGGTGTCCCCTGATTACCACCTTGCTCAGGTTCCAATTTTGGTGTGAATTGAAAGGTGTAACGGAAATCCCTGGATTTACTTCATTTTTTTGTCATAATTTAACCTCTTTTATCACAACAAAATATGTATAGTATAACTACTGACGAAAACCTCCCTTTCGGGGAAAGTTACAAGCTCTAACAAACTGTTTAAACGTTTAACCCATCACCAAACCAGACTTTTTCAGTCTAAACTCTTTCTCTCTCTTCTTAAAGTTTGAAGTGCATAATTGTAATAAACAGTGGGCATGTTCCCAAGGTTTGAGGGCATGGCCCTGGGCTGTGGACCACATATTTGTTTAAAGTGCATAATTGTAATAAACAATGGGCATGTTCCCAAGGTTTGAGGGCATGGTCCTGGGCTGTGGGCCACATATTTGAATTTGTCTGAATTTGAATGTGAGTTGTCATGACAGCCATGCAAATTTTTCAGCCCTAAATCAATATCAGATAAGATCTTCATTTGAAAGTTGTGACATGTGTTGATTTCCTGTTTGATCTTTCTGCAGGAGAAGGACGACTGAGCAAATAGCGTTGTGGTGAAATTGCTGGAGTGATACCTAGGCTTGTGCCCCACCCTACTCCTCCGATGATCTAAACCACCACGTGTCCAGACGCAGAAGGGCAACATGTGATTGCTTGCCTGACAAGCCCTCCAAGGCCATGGAACAGTTTCTCTGACAGACAGGGGGCCAAGCCAATCATGGAGGGAATGAGGACGGGTCTGCCAGGCTCCTACCTCTCCAATGTACTGGGCCTGCTGGGTCTGGTTGTCATGGCGGCAGGACAACCGGCGTGCAGCGACGAAATTGGCAAAGTGGTGAACGAAACCCTGAATGTTGTTCTAGCAATGGTGAGATGGTTACAAGCAGGCTTTCAAAGGGGAAAACCAGTACATAGTCAATACTCAAACCTACTGTTACTCCTACTTTGACTTTGTTGACAGCCTTTTCTTTTTCTAAACTGATTGATTATGAAGTTTTGGCAGGTCCTTTAATACAGATGATTTGTTGCACCATTGAATGGCCTATGCCTTTTTAAGCTAAATTTTGTAGATTCTTGCAAACCCCTGAAATGAAAAAACAAGCCTTTTTTACATTAACAATTTACTTAACAATTGTTTAATAAAAAATAACAACATTCTTAACATTTTATTTTACCTGAGCTGCATGATGTTTGTTTTTGTTTAGCAGAATGCCTTTGAGAGCAAACTCTACACACCAAATGTGAACAATTATAAGGTATGTGAACAACTTTCCTCTGACTGGCTATGAAACGGTATTTATTTTGGTTCATTTGAACCTAATTTGACTAAGTTGACTAAATAAACTGTAAATTTTTTCATGACCTCTGCACTTTACATTTGAGCTAGATCGTACAATAGACAGCACTATACTACTTCAAAATTTCTCACATGTATTACTTTCATACTGTGTTCCTTTTTCTGAAAAAGTTATGACCTTGGACAAACCAAAAATATTTACAGAGGTAAATATAAAAATATTTCCAAGGATAACATGCCATTGTTCTGTGTATCCTAAATAGCATATGTATGACATGCTACTCCACTGTGATCAGTTATAGAAAAAATAAATAATGAATGTATGACATGCTGCTGCACTGTGATTAGAATTTGCTACGAGTCTCACCATTCCAGATGTAATACTGACTGTCTGTGTGACCATTGACAGCAGGAATTGCTTTTGTTTCTTTATTGAACACTATTTAGCAAACTCACTAGTGCGTTAATATTATGAACATATAGAGATTAATGTTTGTTGAGTGTTTCTTAACTTAACCATACTGAAGAGCTCAGTAACTTTAAACGTAGCGCCACCTTTTCAACAAGTAATTTTGCCAAATTTCTGCCATGCTAGAGCTGCCCTGGTCAACTGTTAGTGCTGTTATTGTGAAGTAGAAACGTTTAGGAGCAACAGCATATCAGCTGCGAAGTGGAAGCCACACAAGTTCACAGAACAGGACTGCCAAGTCCTGAAGAATATGAAAATTCATAAAGTGGGTTTCCTTGACGGAGCAGCCATACACAAGCCTAAGATCAACGTGCACAATGCCAAGCGTCAGCTGGAGTGGTGCAAAACTCTTCGCCATTGGACTTGGGATCAGTGGAAACTCGTTCTCTGGAATGATGAATTACACCTCACCATCATCCAGTCCAACAAATTAATTTGGATTTGGCGAACACTATAGGAGAGTGCTGCCTGCCTAAATGTAGTGTGCCAACTGTAAAGTTTGGTGGAGGAGAAATAATAGTCTGGGGCTGTTTTTTATGGTTTTAGGCTAGGCTCCTTAGTTCCAGTAAAAGGAAACTTAATGCTTAACGAGTTTATGCTTTCAGCTTTTTTTTGTTTCAGCCTGACAATGCCCCTGTGCACAAAGCAAGGTCCAAAAAAGAATTATTTGTCATGATTGGTGTGGCCTCAACCCCACATACTCCTTTAGGATGAATTAGAACACCGACTGCGAGCCAAGCCTAATTACCCCTTCTTCAGTACCCGACCTCACTAATGTTCTTGTGGCTGAATGGAAGCAAGTCCCCGCAGCCTTCTTAGAAGAGTTGAGGATGTTATAGCTTTGGCCTCCAAGCCCTCCAAGGTTTTTCTTTTCATGCACGACAGTGTGTAGAGTTTACGTAGAAACGTATTATAAACACAAAAAAAAACATCTAGTCAGCATCACTCCTGTGGGCGAAATACAACTTGTCAATGTGAACGGTCGCAGGAGAAGAATTGTTCAAGCTCACAAGCGAGCCACAACCAGGCAAACAACGGCAGAGTGAAACAGTGATGGCAGAATGGCATCTCATAATGACCCCTTACTACATGGGTGTACCTAATAAACTGACTATTGTGTATAGAGCTAGCTATAGGTTTCCTTGGAATTGCCAATAGTGCTAATGCATCTTGTCTCGTTGCTTCAAACCTTGCCACCATACACTGAGTGTAGAAGTATGGTCCCCTCCAGTCCAAAACCTTTCAGCTATCCTTCATTTTACAAACTGCACGTCACTTAGCCTATGGGGGTTCAGCTACAATTTCTTCCCATTTGTTCCCACCTAAACCAGCCTGGGCAGTGTTTTGCACTGTTGCGCACCACCACTGTGCTCTCCTGGTCACTATCAGCAAATGGCATGATCTGGATTCTAACCTCTGAAATCCATACAGCTCAGTCTGTGGTTTTGGTGAGTGCCTTTACTGACCGAGCCACTCAGAAGGGTCCAATGCAGCTGTTTAACTATTGCATAAACGTGCTTCTTACCATATCTGAGAACGGATGCTTTTTATAATAGGACTTGTTGATTTGCTTTTTATTAAAGTTTATATTTTATTCAGCAGGGATGTCCCAACACCACGCTGACATGCTTTGCAAATGAGGTTAAGGTGCTACTGTTTGAAATTGAGGAATATCAAGCTTTACACGAACCAAGGTCTTACACCGACCTACCCAGAAGACTCCTGTCCATGAACACTGAGGTGGGTCTGGCACTTCCAGGCTGTCGATTGTATGCCATGTGTTCAATAGCACTTAAGTGTCATGCGATTTTAACTGTATTATGAGCCAAAGTCTTATGAAGGACTGGGTCAGCAACTTCTGTGTGACTAAACAAACATTTTACGCACTGTGATTAATTAGAACCGGACTCAAGGTTACCTCCTGAGGTGGTCTCGAGTCCAGTTCTCAAGTATGGTATTAAGTACAGCGTAATGTGTGCAAACCATATTCGGCACTTTTAAGCCATCTTAAAATGCGACTAATAGGGGTCTCTCCTTTTCAGTCCAAGTCCCTGAGGATAACAAACAAGTAATAATTCAATAATAAAATTCCAAAATAAAATTCAATAAGTAATCTATGATAAATTATCAAATTATTCCATTTGTTGCTTACCATGTCATATTCTATCCATATTTATATAAATACTTTCTTACTGGAGGTAGTCCTAATTCTGAGTGACAAGCAGCCCACCTCAGCCACAAGAGAAATTTCAAGTCATTAGTTCCTAGCAATGGTGCTCTCTGAAGGAATGGCCCTCGTTAGAAGACTAAACAGTGGTCAAGACTGAACATTTTTTCCATCTGAGTGTGCTAGTTTTCAGCCAACTTAATTCATTAGGTTTCATTGAGCTGTTAACAGGATCTAAATTTCAATATGAGAACAAATCATAATCATTATCTTCCAGGTGTAACAGAAATGCATTGTATTGTTGTAATAATTTAATCTGATCTGATTTAAACTTATTTGTGTTAGTCTGTACCTCTTGAGCAAATTTAACCCAAAATAAATAAAATTTTGTTAACGGATAACTTTTCCAAAAAAAATTTGAGTTAAGATTTAACTAATCACAAATAACTTACATATTAACATGCATGACTGTCGTCCACAGACTGCTGGAGCCAGCAGCTGATGCTGTGGTCCGTCTTGTCATCAGGCCCAGGGGCCTGAGCAAATGACTGGCTGCTGTTAGATGGAGTCTGCTATCGTTGTGTTTCTTCTCTCTGATTCTGCCCGGCCCCGCAGGAAGACAATGGACACTGCCTGCAGTGCGAGTTCCAAAAGGAGGAGACGCCGGAGAACTTCCTGCTCGCGCTAAAATGGGTCTCGAAGCTGATGAACAGCAGGTGTGTGTAGTCGCCCCGATGGGCAGGGGCAGATACCAGAGACGGATTGATGGCCAGCTGCAGTCTGATTCCAACCCCGAGTTCTGCATCTCTCCCTCCCTCATGTTGGAATGAGGGGCTTATTGGACCACAGGAAGGGCTATTGTAACCCATAGGAAGTCAGATATGGTAACTTCAGCATAGCCCATCAGTTTTTTTTCTGTCAAGTTAAAGTCAGTATTATTTTCAATCAAATATATATTTTTAAATAAACTAAGCACTGGTTTTATACAGTGAATACAGTTGATCCCATGCTCCATTAATTCCTGCTTGCAATTCTACAAAGATGCTTTCGGCAAAAGTAATAACATTTGAAATAAGACATATTTTTCTTCTGGTCCCTGTCAACAGAAATATTCAGTTCCAGATTGTGACACCCTGTGAAAGTGATGGACTTGCTGCTAGTAATTAATCCTGCCAGAAATAGCCAGTGAAATATACATGTTCCAGGCAAGCTGTTTGATGCTCGAAAGGCAGAAAAACTGACAAACATGGACAGATCTTCTTTGGAATGTTGGTGGATAGAAGATATAACCTATTTCTGATAATCTTGTCCCTACTGAAAAGCAGTCTCATAAATTTTATATTTTTAAAATACATAAATTGTGACTGCGGCCGCTTACTTCAAATAAGAGCCTCCAGTGTTGATAAGATACAAGGACCTTTAGCATTAGCACAAATATGAAAATAAATGCAATAATAATAATAACATTTTTTTATTCTTTTGCACAGACTGGTTTCCATTCAGCATTTTCTGGCTAAAAGTATCACGAGGAGTTGTATGGCTAGTGCTAAATGCAAGTCCATACCTATGCCATGAGTAGCAGTTGAGGGCATGGCCCCAGAGGCCACACTCAGCAGCCTAGACCTAAATCCAGGATGATGTGTGTCCACAACGATCAACCTTTAAAACCTGGTAAATTATTACGAAAATTAAATTTTAGTTAATTAACTAATAAGCTATCAAACAAATGTAGCTTGTTTAATAGCTTATTCACGTACATATTAGGTTTAAACAAGACATGAACGTTAGTTTATTTTGTGAGTATGAGTACCTGATCTCTGGCGACTGGTTACAATTTTATTTCCATTTTAATACTTTTTTCATAATATCAGTCAAAATTTGGCCTGCATGTAGCCTCTGAAACTGTAATGGTCAACCTGTATTGTTAAACTCTGTTGGAGACTGATAAACTGACTGCTTTGTGTTGTTGAAGTAAAATAAATATTGATTCCTCTCACCTTCACCTCTGTGTTGGTTTTAGAGTACCATTGAATGGGAATAAAATATTGCTTGTTCCATTAATATGTTTTGCTGGACACACATTGCTGGACACACATGTATATATTCTGTTTATACAAACAAGCTTGTTGCATTTAATGATTTGTCTGGAAGAAGCTGGAGACCTTTTATTTGGCATTTCAAGTAAAAAAACATTACAAAACCAGTACAAATCAACAAAGGGGTAGAAACGCAAACTAAAACAGGAGAAACCAAATTGAAGCAGCTTTTCAAACATTCAACTCATTAACAAATGAGCATTTCCAACTTCCAATAATAACAGCCAAGAATACATGCCAACCACCAAAAAGACTTTTCCAGTCTAACAAACCTGACACCCCTGCTGGCACTAAAAAGTATCTTTTAATTGTTGGCACCTGAGTGCAGATATTTTTAGTGAAACCACAATTGTGCAATGTGGTCTTTTGATGGGGGATGTTGCCCCACAGCTTGGCAGTCCATCTTGCCAGCCCTGGTCGTGTCCAGGCTGCGTGCCACATATACAGTATCTCACCAAAGTGAGTACACCCCTCACATTTTTGTAAATATTTGAGTATATCTTTTCATGTGATAACGCTGAAGAAATGACACTTTGCTACAATGTGAAGTAGTGAGTGCACAGCTTGTATAACAGTGTAAATCTCAAAATAACTCAACACACAGCCATTAATGTCCAAACCGCTGGCAACAAAAGTGAGTACACCCCTAAGTGAAAATG
>JAOYSI010072971.1:0-20653 GCA_025775065.1 Hiodon alosoides | reverse complement strand
GCGAAATAAAAAACTTAAACAATAACTTCGCAATTTTAATAACCCCCCCCCCCCCCCCCACTTATGTCAATCATTTAGCTACGCTTTTTTTCTCTAGCTAAACACTCTCTCACACACACACACACACACACACACACACACACATTATAGCAAACGGAGATATATAAAATTGTTTTCAGTGGATGTTTATTGGGTGCTGGGTTATTCAGAAACAACGAGATGCCCATACAACCTTCACCTGGCACCAACTACTTGCTTCGATCCTTTTACCAAGCATACTAATGTAGTTAAATTCACACTACACGACCAAAAGTATTTGGGCACCCATTCAAATAACTGGATTTGGCAATTTCAGCTACACCCATTGCTGACAGGTTTGTAAAATTGAGCACACTATACAGTTGACATAGACAAACAATGGAATTAGAGTGGTCCGTACTGAAGAGCTCAGTGACTTTCTATGTGGCACCGTCATAAGATGCCACCTTACTAACCATTCAGTTAATCCCAAAACATTCAGTTAAAACCCGGTCAACTGTAAGAGCTGTTATTGAGAAGTGGAAACGTCCAGGAACAATAACAGCTGAATCGTGAAGCGGTAAGTCACACAAGCTCAAAGAACACAACTGCTGAGTGCTGCTGCACACAAATCCTAAGATCACCATGAACAATACCAAGCGTCGACCGGAGTAATATAAAGCTCGCTGCCATTGGACTCCGGAGCATCACCATCTGTAAGTCCAACGGACGAATCTGGGTTTAACGGATGCCTGGAGAACACTACCTGTCCGAATACATAATGCCAGTTTGGTGGAGCAGGTCTGGGATTTTTCATGGTTCGGGGTAGGCTCCTCAGTTTCAGTGCAGGGAAGCTTTAACGCTATAGCATTCCAGACGATTCTGTGCTTCCTACATACTAGGGGGAAAACTTACTGTGACTTACTACCCCGAGCGACAGTGTGAGGAAGGCCCTTTCCTGTTTCAGCATGACAATGCCCCCATGCATAAAGTAAGGTCCGTACAGAAATGGTTTGTCGAGATCGGTGTGGAAGAACTTGTCTGGCCTACACAGACCCCTCACCTCAATGCCATCAAACACTTTTGGGATTAATTGGAATGCCAACTGGGAGCCAGGACTAATCACCCAACATCAGTGCCAGACCTCACTAATGTTCTTGTGGCTGAATGGAAGCAAGTACCCGTAGTAATGTTCCAACATCTAGTGAAAAGCCTTCCCAGAAGAGAGGAGGCTGTTATATCAGCAATGGGGAAACCAACTCCATTTTAGTGCCCATTATTTTGGAATGAGAATTTATACACATTCGGTTTTGATATAATGAAATGAACATTTTTATTGATATGTCTGCAGAATGGGTAAATAGAAAATAATTTGACGGGGAATGCACAACTCGTACTTTAAAAGGTTAAAGAAAATATATTCTACCCACCTAGTTGCTGTTGGAAAAAAAAGTTTGTGCTTATTTTTAGAAGAAATTATGTCTGTACATCTCTGTAATTACAGGGCCATTCAGAGCTGACTGATAGGATTCAAACCCACTTTCAAAGAGTCTTATCGTCCTTCCACAACCACATAGACTCCTACGTGCATTTTAATGTGGTAATTATAGAATGAATTCTAAACGCCATCCTAGGAACACTTGTTACTGCATTTAATGGAAACTGCTATCGGTCTCTGTATCAGTGAAATTCATGCAGTAATTATATACTTCTGTTTTTTATTTTTCCGGACGGTTTCTTAGTGGCAATGTTAACAATGTTTATACAGTACATTTACCTCCCATAATACATATATATTTTATACCCAACTGTGTGTTTGAGTATCTTTTCCTTGCATTCTATAAATTTATGAAGTCCATTTTTACAGCATTTCAAACTGTCCCTATTCATTTAGAAATCTACAGGCCATCTTATACTACATCAGAAAGAAGAGGAAGGTACGAGACACTTTTAATAAATATTTACATATAAAAATACTCTTTCTTGTCTCTATAGTTGTATGTCTGTATTAAAATAAAGATAGTAAAAACATCTACCAGCAAAAATGTAAAATGTTGTTCTCCCGGCAAGAATGTGTTACACACTCCCGTCTCCAGGACTATGTACCTGCAATTGCTCAAATTAAAACATGCAAGGAAAAAAAAAAAAAAAGACTTCACCAAAAGAGCCTACCGTCTCTCATCTATAGTTTTGTTTAATAAATCTGCCTAAAACAGCCAGGCTCGTTTTTGTGTGTTCACTCGCAATCTACTAACACCCTAATTCAAGCTATAGACACCAGTCCCCTACACATCCAATAGTACTACGAACAGGCACACCCACACACACACTTAAATTATAGCGAACGGAGATGCATATGAATCACTTGGACTGAAAAGTTATTGTATCGTTTTCTTACCGAACACAGAAAAATCGGGGAAACTCATCCAGCAACATATCCTTATATTGTTAGGCCACCAGTGTAGCCCCTCCGGCCATGTGATTGTAACACTGATGGATTCTAACTACCCCCCCCAACCCCTCCCCCAAAGTTTCAGTTAAGCTGTCTCACAGCTGGGTGATGTACTTCACATTTTTGGTTTTCAGCATTGCCCCAAGGTTTAGGATGCTGTGCTAATTAACTCGCTCCACCGCACTTTCATCAGGCTGATGGTGTGGCTGGCCTCCGAGTTTCCCCGAAGTGAAAATGCGCCCCCAGCCCAAGATCTACAGCGCCTCAGTTCAAACGCAGCCAGCAACATCGGAGCAGAGCGCAGATGGCAAACGACACTGAAAACGTTTGCAACGCAGAATTTCATTTGCGCATTTCCATATTGGAAACGGGCACCGTTTCAGACACATCTCAACATTTCTGCCCATGTCTGTGTCGCTCAGGGCAATAAACCATTACCTTTAGAAGCTGTATCTGTGATTAAGAACAGCAGCTATTCGCATTTTGTCAATATTTACGTGGGCGATATTTTGCAGAATGACGTTCAACTGTAGGCCCATGGAATGAGTGGAGCACCATTTTGCTGTCAGGACGTCAAAAGAATTTGAGGTTGGTGGCGGAGGAATTACAAGTGGGTATATACAATGTATCCCCTGGGGTCAGTCTATAAGTTTAACTTTGATTAGCTGCAATAAACCAAAGTAAGATCTGAAATTTTAATAAAGTGTGCTGCCAGCAAGTGCAAACTAATTAATATCAGGAAACAAATTACTTTTTTTGTGTTCCCATGAGAGCCGTTACCCAGTGGAGGTAATCAGCTGTGATTGTTCTATAAAGGTTTGACGGCAGCTAAATATACTGGATTTCCCTATCCTTAATGTTCAGAGAGGCCTTGCAGAAATGGTTAGAGCCAATCAACTTAACAGCTAATCTGTTTTGCCAATAATGTCGTATTTCACTGGCCGCCCTTGCATTAGGAAACTGCAGAGAACGCGAAGGCACCAGTGCACGGCCAATTCGCAGGCCTGAAATAGACGGGAGCCAGGCTATTTTTCTGCTTTCCTTACTGCTCACCGGGCCTATCACTGATTAGCTTTGCTCCACTTCTTCAGCTCACCTACTGCAGTAGAACCCATGCATTGAAAACAAGTCCCCGAAGGTGTCTCGGGACTAGCGGGGGATCATCTGAGCAAATAACAAGGGCTCCTGCAGTGTCAATTACAGAAGTGAGTTATAACCATGGTTATAAATAGTATTTATCTTTGCAGTAATAAGGACCATACCACTGGCACCGTGCCTGTTTTAAGCGGTATCCTTTTTTTAAGGCCATTCTTTTTACTAAATGAAAAATAAACAAGACAGGAAGCAGCTCTTGCGCAGTTTGGCTGCTCTTAAATCAAGCCTTATTAAAGATGAAAGCTGAAGTGGCTAGCATCGCCACCAGTGGCTGGCGCCCCGCCGTGCTCCTCTACCAGGGTCCCCACACTCCACTACACGTTCCTCTCAAAGAAACATATCAATAGAAACAGTGGGGGGGCCAAGCCGGGCTCCGGCAATCTGCGACGATTGGTCTGTCCGAGAGAAGAAAAACAAACGGCGTGAATCTGCCTTGCCCCTCACGTTCACGTGGATGCCCACACATCTGAGCAGCGCTGAAAGGGAGCAGAATGGGGAAAAGGAAGCGACTGCCACACTGGGCCTATTCCTTCCAGAAGAAGAACGTGGAGACCCCTAAACCATGTGAGACACGCCTTTGTTTCTCAGTGTCATACTGATGCTGTTTGATGGTGCCAGTAAACTAGCTTAATTATGCATTTTACATGACTTTCTACTACAAACATCTGGGTGATTTAGAGATTTAGAGAAGTGAAACACACAATGTATTAACTAGCTAACAGTTCAATGGACAAGTCGAAAAGTTGGTGACATAATGGAAATGTATGACAAGGCTTACCTAAACATTCTTACGTACCAAATCGAATCGAATGTTGCCATAATCAGCACATTATCACTGCTACAATAACAATTTGAATACGATTACATTTGACATTATCGGCCAACATAGCTTCTAGTTCCACACAAGCTAGTTTTTGAGATGATTTCAGTCCAGTCCCAGAGGGGAAGTCATTCTGTTTCTGACTCCAGGCTGTACATGAACTCCACGCTGGAACGCCATCAGGTTTCTATCACATATCATTGAGGATTTTCTCATATTTGGGGACTTCTAGCAATTTCACTGATTGAAAATGTGAAATACAACGCACAAGGTCTCCTCCAGCCATCCCCAGAACCTTTATCACTGTCACTTAACTCTGAGTCGATTGAAAAGGTTTGTGTGTGGTTACTTATCTTCAGGGAAGGAGATCAGGTTCGCCCTCTTTACTTAGACCTCCGTCTCTTGCCGAACAGATGGGGTTGAACGTGGCATGACGGCTGTGGTGCTCTCTCCCCAGTCCAGGGCTCCCAGAAAGGAACGTCTGAAGGACACGTGAATCACCGCGGCCCCTGACGAAGCCTGTGGGGGGGGGGGCGCGGAGCCGCGGGTTCGTTACCCGAGCCAGCCGCGGCGAGAGATGGCCGTGGATAGCGGCGGCCCGTCTCGGCTGGCTGGAAAACCCATCCCTGCTGATTTGAGAGGCCAACAGCCGAGGCATGGCTTTTTTTTTTCCCACAGACGATCCTGGAGCGAGACAGCGCCAATGTTGATTTCTATCCTTCTGTTGTTTGTATTTTTCTTTGATGGTGCCATTATTCTCCAGGCTTGTTTTGCGTGGGGATTCATGTCGCTGTGTAAAATGTAAAATGACACACTCTGAAACATCACGCCTCATCAGTCTGATAAGGATTGGTTAAGGGTGTTACTTTAATCTTTCCTTTCTTACTCTCATTATGAGCCTGAAGAAAAGCCACCGGCTGCTACCGTCACACACAGTTAGAGGGGCTGAGTATTACAAGCATTACACACTCGGTTGGTAAATATAACAGGAAGCATTCAACACCCAATCAACCAGAACCAGGATACATAATCATAAAGTATAAAGCACTTATCCTTTAATTGTACCATGTGAAATGTCTAAACCTCAATGTCAGTAATTATTGTAAAAAAGGACATTTCAGTTGGCACTCGTCAGAATGTACGGGAAAAGTAGGCACTTGTGAATTTATCAGTGAAGTATCTGTGACACTGGCAGAAAAGGCACCACTCCTCTGCCGTACAACTTAACATCCATCCACTGAAGCCCTTTTCATTTAATATGTTCAAGAGTAATCCACCGCTGGGGGAAACATTCCACAGTGTGAAGTTCCACTCACACTATATTTACCATCGATGATTCGGAGATCGGTGCAAATTGATTCACTGTGCACACTGAGTTTAGAAGAGGACATGAATAATACTTTGGGGGGGGGCATTACATTAAGCAATAGATCACCTCTAAATATTTACCCCGCAGATCAACCATATCCATATCAAGAGCAAAACGTTTAATTTTAAATGACAGAGTAAAGCAATAATTGTGTGTGAGCAATAATTGCATATGCTATGTTAGTATTTTTTTTATTTTATTATTGTATACAGTGAAATATTTTCAGATTGCAACTGCATTTGTCAGGACTATTTTTATTTTTGATTGAATGGCCATGAAACTTGGAAGGAAAAAATGAAGGAAATGTTTTCATTTTCCTTTGTAAGCAGCTGCTGTCATGTGATTCATTATGGTTGAATTCAGGTAAAACGTGATTTTGAGGCCTGAAAAAAGGTTCAGTAATAATATACATTCCTTTTTCACTGAATCGTTTGACAAAACTGATTGGAATATACAATGGGGATGGGTGACATTTTAGATTTTGTATCAACACGTTCACATTAGAACTTATTGTTGACTAAAGTATAACTCGTAAGTCAATTCTCCATGTCATTAAGTAAAAACATGGGTGACTATACCTGCTATGGTGTTCTGTATTTCGATTTTTATTTCTAAAAATATTTTTCCCAAGCACTAAAAAGCATAATTACATGCAGCCTGGATACTGTCCTCTGAGACTCATTCTGTGGTTATAAGAGTAATGCTTGGTATCAGATCTTCTATTTGCCTTGAAGAAAAAGTTCATTCCATTTGGGAGATGGAGTGAGTAGGTGTTGCTCTCTGTATAATTTGTTCAGCTATACAACTTTGCCTGAGCTGCAAAGCTTTTTAAAAAAAAAAAAAAAAAAAAAAAAACCAGCTCTAAATGTAACAAAAGGGGGTGGGGGGCCTGCCTTTTGCAGAGAATGTCGTTCGTTTAGTAAATCTACTCCCGTTCCCTGACGTGCCCACTGTATTCCGCCAAGGCCGCTGACGCGATATGCAAAAGGAGAAAATGATTGTGTTTAATTTACTTGACAGAGCTCATAAAATATTGAACAAATAGGATGTTACCTAGCAGACGCGAGGGAAATCAGGATTGCCTGAAAGCTTGGCTCTGTCAGCAAAACCGCCCTTTTCAGCGTGAGCTATGACGCAATCCGTCAGGACGCCGGGTGCTCGTTCTGAAAGAGCCCACGCTGCATGAGTGACGTCTGCAGATTCGGACAGGGGGAGAAAGTGCTGCAAACAGGAGAAAAAACATTGAGAAACGAGACGGTGCGTCGCTGCCAACAACCCCCGCCTTCCTGGGCCTCAGACAAATAATGAATAAATAAGAGATAAGGTCTAAGGCGTGGGTTACCTCCAACGAACTCTTCTTGCTCAAAGTACATGGAGCTGTCATCAGCGTCCGGTTATTTTAGCAGCCCCCCCAGAAACTAAACGCCGGACTGGGCTTGAGGCAGGGTAGATTAGACGGAGACAAAAACAGGCAATAACTCCAACCAGAGAGGGTGGGGCATGTGGGGGTGTAACTTCACTGTCTATTTAATCTTTTCCAAACAGAAGGTTGCAACCTAGCATAATGCTGTATTAGTCTAAATGACTCAGAATTGAAAGTTATCCTTACAAATGCTAAATAGCTTAAACCCAGATATATATTGTGAATTTAGTTCTTGTATATATTAATATTTCACCTATTAGCATTCACAATATGAAGTAGTTAAAAAAAACTATAAAATCAAAATATCTCCACTGATATGAAGCAATATTTTGTTATATAACAAAACCTTTTTGCATTCATGTTATTTTTAAAGATTTAAAGCTCTCGTTAACCTCCATTTCCACTAATGTTTCATTTCACGTTTTCCTCCTAGACGGATAAAATGTGACCCAACTCTACTAAAAACGTTGGTCAACGAGTGAAGCTTTCAACATTAACCAAAACACAAGAAGCACGGAGACGCAGGCTCATGCATTAAAACCATACGGTAATGAATAGAACGCACGTGCATTCATATGTAAGGTTCGGTTAAGCATTTTACTGCAACACCTACTCTATACCGCAGAATAATGTACGATAGTGTCCCCTCACAAACCCTAAAGAATTTCTGTATTATTAGATTTGTGCATGTCATTATTGATACTTCTACATTATCGCGTGGGACATTCTAAAATGCTCCCAAAATATTTAATATTACCGTTTGTCTTGAAATGCAAGACCAGAAATGTATTTGTATTATATACATATATATGCATACATATATTACATACATACACAGATTTATTACCACTTGAGTTTATGCGTTTTGGAAATTAGCCCTGAAAATACCAGCATGGGTTCTGTCCAACCAACGACAGAAAATTCCACGATTTTCTCACAATTCTTTCACAAGCGGCCTTTTAACAGCCGCGTAAGCGTACATTTTAAATGAAGATGATTATAGCCGATTGCCACTTTCGTTTACATTCGACATTCGTCAACATTCCCTTCAGATCTGAGCTACTCAGATTTACAGACTGGCGCCTCATTGACAGCTTGATAGGTGCACGGCGTGAACGAAAGCAATGGATATTCAGCGCCCCGTGAATTAAATTGACAGTCAAGTGCATGCAAATCTGTTGACTGGCGTCTGCTGATCTCAGTGCTTCTCGTCGAAAAAATTCACAGACATGTTTTATTTATTGGCCTGCCATCGCTGGCTCTGCGATTCGGAAGGGGGGGGCAACAGAGGGGAAAAAAAAAAAAAAAAAAATCCTTCCTCTTTCTGTAGCAGCTCCTGTCTGCCCCCCGCCACTCTGAGTCATCCTACCGGAAACCATTTACAGTTTTCATTTCAATTTACTAATACAGCCCTAAGTGAAAAATTGACATAGGCACCAAGATCAGATCAAAAACCCTGCTATCAAATTCTGGTTCTTAAGTAATCAAGAGCATAATGGTTTAAATGGTTATGCCTTTTACTTTCAAATGAGCCTAGCTTACCTACTGCTGAAATTGATATAGAAAAGGGTACAAAGCACATTGGCTCTGACTCATGCACAATCATTGAATTTCGTAAAATCAATTACAGCCCGCCCAAAGCACTCAAGACTTGAGAAATGGGCAAGTCAAATGGCATCAAGATATATTGTCAACCACTATTTTGTTGGCCAGAGAAATTGCACTTTTACCTTGGGAAACCTTGTTCACCGTGCGCAAATAATGGCCAAGTGCGGTCCAATTTCCTTCATAGCTTTCCAGTGGCGTGTAGAGCCCGGCTCTTGTTGTATTGGGCTAGCTGCTATTCACAGCACTTGAGCTTTTGCATCGAGCTGCCAGTTTCTGCTCAGGAGACAGCAAATGGGTAATTAAAATCAACATGGCTACCATTTCCATGGACTTGCTGTTCTTACATCAGTCTTAAGATTAAGCTCTACGGTGTCTAGCAGCTTGTCAGTGTATATAAAAGGATATATGTACTAGTGTCATTTCAAATCATCCTCACAGTTAAAGACCATTACATTTATAAAGATGCAACACCCAGTGTGGGGGTGGGGATGGGCTTGCTGTGTTAAACCATTATGCAAGACCTAAGGCTTGTACAGGCTGTGACACTGGCAGATGTCTCTTAGGAGACATTGCGAACCGAGGATACCCCTAGATCCTGAAAATACCCTCTGCTGGCCAAACAGTGAATCTCATCATCAAGCACATTTAATTTGCGCTCACTCCTGCAAACAGGGCCTACCTCTGCCAACAAAAACTGGTGCACATGGTGTGTGAGGGTTTGCTTCTGCTGGAGCCAAAATATAAGCAGATTGGGGGGTGGTTGACGCGAATGCTTTGGTTGCCCTAATTTTGCGACCTACACACTAAAGATATCACGTTTCGGTTGCGTTCATGGTTTCAGTACGCAATTCATTAAAAAATAAGCATTCCTTGCACATTACCAGTCGCTAGCAGAATATTCAACATGCTGTAGGGGTTCTGAACAGTCACAGAGTTCTACACAAAGTTTGTTTTACCATTACGCCATTTAATTTCCTTTTTAAATTGCGGGCCCCCTGACTAATGCAATGTGACGCAATATAATACGGATCAGCCCAGTATCCTGTACATTGGGTCTGCTGCCAGATCAAACGTAGAATTTAGAGACTTCTCATTCCTCAAAGCAAGGATTTCTACAACGGCCTGTCGAGGGCAGCAGGAGCATGGACAGTATTAAAACTACTGGGTAACCATGTTTTTCTTCCATATGTACTCGGACACAAAAAGATCAATTTAAATTAAAATGACTAACCCTTCTCAAAATTAAACCGCTACGACGAAGTGGGCTTTTCAGGGACAAAATTAAGTGGCAATCACAGCACAATAGTTTTAGCTGAGCAATATTCAGAACGTATATAGCGTGCTTGAGATTACTAGCATGTTTTGTGAATACTAGCGCGTTCGACAAGAAATTGCATATGTAGTAGGGTTGGGGGGAAATTTTTTTTTTAAAATCATCTCTGCAAGGGAACCTTTGCATTTGCAAGGTATTGCATGTTGATGCAGTAATGAGCAGAACGGGAAGAACGCACAACTATTTGTATTATGGGTGCCAGAGTTAACTGGATGCGTTTCGCAGGAGGGGGAACAAAAAGGAGACTAATGTTTTAGATAACCGTCAGCATCTATATGATCTTTCTTAAGAGAAATACCAGTTCCCGTTTACGCAAGATTAATATTCTAAAGTCCCAGGGTCACTCTTGGCTACAACAAACCTTAATCGATCCTGAGTTTATATATATATAATGGACTCAACTCTGGCGTTTTTCAAACCTTTGAAATGTGAAGCAGACGGAGACCAAGACGAGCGGGCAGAGTATGCTCCAGCAGAGCTGAGTACTAAAGGCCCAGAGAGATGCACAAACACAACCAAACATTACATTAATACACATAGTACCTCAATACTTTCAGTATAATAGCCCAGTATCGCCCCTCACTCACAGCGGAATTGAATACTGCTGCATCAGGCTTTGAAAAGAAAAACGGGGGGGAATGCAATGCTCTCGGCTTAATCTTAATATGCATTTAATCCTAAAGCTTTAAACGTTAATTTGACAAATATCAAAAGAAACTAAAAGCTGCGTTTCCCTTCAACTTGTTTATTGATGTACTGAACATGAAAAAATACAAAGTATCCAAACACAAAGAAAATAACATGTACATCCCTTTAAATACTCAACCAAAGATATATTCTATCCGAACAGCCGTTAACTTAGTCATAATGTACAACTTCAAATAAATAAATCAACCTTACACTTCAGAGCTGAGACAGAGTGGAGTTCCATTTTTATGCAGTACCATCAATGCTTTTGGGGTTTTTACACCCACCCCCAGCTTAATTACACCCATCTCTGTACTGTACCGTTTGTATTCTCTACCTATGACAGGGGTGAGGAAAAAACGGAAAAAAAAAAAGTTGAAGATAGTCTAACATTGCATAAAGCAACTTGCCAGAGAAATGCATTGAGAGGGTAAGCATAAAAAAACGCACTTTCCCACAGCAAGGTGTATCACAGCTCATCTATACTGAAAGTTTAACTTTACCATTTAAAAAGAAAGAAAAGGGGAAAAAAAAGCAGTCGCAAATATATCTATATATAATGCATAGCACACTGCTGGTTATAAGGGGAAGCATGGGTATTGATTAGTTTACACAAAGCAGAATGCCAGTCCAGCCTTCATTTGATCGATAAAAGATAAGCGAGACACTACTCAGGAGTTACTTTAAACCCATTTCGACATGGGAACTGCTCCATTTCGACCCCCACTGTGAATTAAGCAATGTACACCTTTTACACTTTAAGACAGGTTATATGCATCACATTTTCGTATGAAAAAAAGTAAGCAAAGTGTTCAAAACTGTGGTTTATATCCATTCTTGACCACATAAGTATATATTTATATGTATATATTTATATGATATTTATATATATATAGAAATATATATAAAATTAAAGAAAACAAATGTCTATAGTTTTAATAGCAGAAGCAAGACTATCTACAGACCAAACAACCAACAAATCTGACACTAATGCCAGTCCATGGGACAACAAATCAAGACTAACTCAAATGTAAACTTCCAGAATAAAACTGAAAAATAAGGCAATATATTCAATGAAAAGAAAAAAAAAAAAAACTACGCAATTAAGTCCAAAACCAAAACAAATGAAGCATATACTCAACGTAACAAACAAGGACTTATTTACATAGCTCTAAGCTCAAGAGTAACCCACCCAAAAACTTCATCCAGCCTACAGAGTACCGTCTTCTCGTTTCTCTGCTGCTTGGTAGGCTTGGTGTGTTTTTTTATACAAAGCAAGTAAAATCATTCGATTTGTTCACTATAAAGACAAAAACAAGTCTTTAACAATAGTTAGCAAGTACATCACAAAAACACAAATGAGCTCTGTCTGAAGGGAATCCGTTAGGAAGAACCGATTTTGTTTTTTTTTCCCCCCTTTACCTTCTAAAATGTTTTTCCACTTTAATAATTTGCATGCACGTTAGCGGAATTAACCGTCGTATTTCTTGTTTGTATTTCAAAATCACAGCTGAATGTGAGCCGTTTCTTACATAACCAGGATGATTGTACAACCCACTGACCATTATACAAATGAAACCAACACCGCCATCGATTCTAGAATTTTAAGGTAATAAAGATCTCAAAAGGTATCTTTTACATCACAAATCTGCCCAGAAATCTTAACCACTGCAAACTCCCTGGTAGTTCAAAAGCTCACAAGATGTCATATGAAGATATTTCTCAAAGTATCCAAGTCAAAATATTTGTTCCAGGTCCAGTAAAAAGTTTCTCCAAATTTTTGTTTTTATAAAAATAGATGCTTTTTAAACCCACATCAAAGAGGTTCTTAGCTCTTTGGCAAGGTACTGCTTTAAGAAAAGTTATTTTAGAGTAATTATACAATAAGCAACATTATGCAGCCAACCAATAACCCAACTCATAATACAACAAAATTGTCTCACAAAAAAAAAAAAAAAATTCTAAAGAGCTGCGATTCAAAATAAACATTTTCTGGTTAATGCACCCAAAAATACTAAATAAACCACGACACAAAGCCTCACAAGACTTGCTCTTTCAAAGCAGATATGCGACATAATGGCGTAAGAAAACCTCATCGGCAACACTTTAAAAGGTCCTCTTTTAAAGACGGCATTAGAATGCAACATTACAGGTAAAAAAAAACCTGCAGTATTCTCTAAACGCAAAATATCGAAATTTCCATAACTAGCAATTAAACAAAACGGGAAAAAAAAAAAATAAAACACATCGTTGGACGCTAAATATTAATTTTCTTCCCTTCGTAACACTGATTTACAAAGACTTACTAATGTAGAAAGTTACGTCAAGTTTCCATTTTTTGTTTTTTGTAGTATTTTGTATAAACAATCTGAGGAGACATCAGGCTTTGTGCGATTTGTTAGTTTTGAACGAGACTTGCAAAACTCGGTCACCGAGGCGGTATCCGTTCAGACTAGCGATGGCCATGGCTGCCTCGTCATAGTTTGTCATGGTGACAAATCCAAAGCCTTTGCACTTGTTTGTGTTGAAGTCGCGGATGACCTTCACGTTGGTCACTGCGCCGAACGGACCAAACATCTGCCAGAGAATGCTCTCGTCCGCGTCCGGCGCCAGGTTATAGACGAAGATGCACCAGCCGGTCCCCGCGTGCCCTGGGATGTTGATACCGGCCAGGCTGGTGACCCCGTCGATGGCCATGGGAGAAAACCTGCTAAAATACAGAAGGGCCTGTATATAGTTACAAGCTCAGTCACACATTGCATGCATGTTAAATTAACACAAGGTTTTAAAACTACAAACGTTAACGTCACAAAGTGTTACTTTCGTATAATGACAGTATGCGCCATTTATTTCCCCCCAAAAAATGACTTGAGAGTCACTTGAATAAAGGAAAGAGCAAAGCATATAAAGCCTACTCTCCTGAAGGGTTTTTATGAGCCATTTTGATCAGAGCTTGAACATGAGTTGGAACAGGATAGCGTTGGCACTGAACAGCTTGCGAAACCTCAGTCGGGCACTCATCTCTACAGGACTTCAGACGAAAGCAAGTCCCAACCAGCCACTCACAGGAAGCCAGTTCTTCTGCATTTACGCATTGAGAAGACTGCATTAACGGGAGTGATATAAAAGGGACTGCGTCACAGGAAACAATACCGAACAGCCCAAGCGGTCGTACGGTGCTATTAAAGGGTAGCGATGTCGAGTGGAAGCGGCAAAAAACCTGCGTATTCAGTATTTCCCCATTGACGAGGACAGGTCTGCATTAAAGAGCTTCTGACAATCTTTTCATGTATACTTTAAGTACAGTGCAAGTTTGCGAATGGCTAGAGCTAATTTTTTTTTCCCCCCAGCGCTTTGACAACCACCATCAAAACCAATCCACAGCCAATCATAACAGCATTGAATGGAACGGTTTATGCAGTCAGCCTGCCTTAAATGTCCTTCCCCATTAATTTAAATCCAAGATGGTCAACCCTGAAAATAATTACCGTTACAGCATGTCCTTCAAGCAGGAGATCATATGCCCACTACATACCCCACACATACACGTTTAAAAAGCACAATAACCAGTTTAATTCAAATTTGAAATAAAAATGAATAATGCATTTCCTTCGCAAACAGCCATTAAACTACAGAAGGGAATTATTTGGGTAAGCTAAAAGTTTATAAATTCAGACCATCCAATGCTTCAGTATAAAAAACATTTATGTTAGTTAAATCTAAGAATGCCGCAAATCCTTTTACACTTTGTTGCCCAGAGAACTACAAAATCAATTTTAGCAGTGCGTGACATTACTTATTCAATTGTACCAACATTTAATCCAGGAAACCTGATGATTTAGAACTTTTAAAATCAGTGTTATTGATAAAAATTGTTTCACAGCATTGCAATTTTAGAGGTAGAACGTATCTTCTGAAAAGGATTTTAATGTAGCAAGGACAGCAAAAGGGCAGGAAACCACTCAGAAAACACGGTGTCGAAGGCTACACGGCTGCCACGGGCAGCAAGACGACAGAGGTTTTAAAACGACCACAAAGAAATTTTTCCAATTGTGGTGCGCCATTAAAAACACTGACAACACCAGAGTTCACAGGTGGGCATGAATTATTTCTGTATGATTCATATGAGATTATCTGCTCCAGTTGCTTTCTGTATGACGACCCACAGTGACAGGTGTCCTCAGTGCTTGAAGGAACCTCAGAGCTACTGAAAAATGAGACGACTACAGAAGAATGGGGGGGGGGGGGGGTTGTTTTTGAAGACTCAATCAATGACATGTGGGGGATGCTCAACACTCAAAACTATTTCCAATCTCTGCCCGAGGAGAGCCAAGTGTAAATGTATATTCTCAACAGCTTAAAACTTAAAATTATATATATATATAAAATCTCAAATATAAATTAACTGCTTTCGTCATCAAACTGTGGCTCAGGTCTGGGCATTGCAACAGCCTATAGCACCACTAGTGTGTAGAACACGCTTCGCATTTTCAAAACCTGCCTAGCTGCTTAAAAAGTGTGGCAGGTCAGGAGGAGAGGCACCAGCAGACAGGTGAGGGGTGGGGTTGGTAGCGAGTTCACCGGTCACTGTTGGAAGCAGTGCAGAGGGTTTTCACTGCCACGGTTTTTAAGATTTAAGTCACTAGTGCTCAAAGCCCATAATTGCCTTTTAGTGCAGAGTTCGACCGTTACCCAAAGCAATCGCTTTGGTATTTTATCTTCTCTGAGCTGTGCCACACATAACTGATTTACAAACTGGTTTTGTATGACTGAGAAGGTTGCAAAAATGTATACATATTAGGGCAGTATGGGTTATTAGATTAATCAAACTATATTAATGAACTGATACTCCCCAGAGTTTAATTTAATTGTGCTTTAAAAAGTAGCGGTACCTTAGGTCAGTTTTTTTTGTTGCCAGCTTTAGATCAGGCTAATGGCAGTACAGAAACTGTAGCTAACGTCATCTAGCTGCCGGCTAACACTGTACTTTCTTTAATGCCTTTTAGCAGTAGAGGGGGTCAATTGTGAAGGGAGAGATTTGACAGACAAGGGAGTTTTTATTCTGACCTTTTGTAATTTCGCGTTAGAGAAACTTGCTATCGCACGTCATTTTGGTTCAAATCAGCAAGGAGGAACTTTGTGAAGATACATGTTATTTTCCATTTTTCTGCAGCTAATGAATCAGTAAATACAACAAGTCGCGAGTTTCACAGTTCTCCATTAATTTCCTTTTGCCCAGTCCACATGATTCCAGCTCTCAGAGCGCTGACCATCTTCCGTATCAGGGAGGGTAGGATTAGGAACTGGCTGAACTCAACGATGATTGGTCTCACAGATTACATATGCTGTTTTTACTCATGCACAGGTCACCTAACGTTGTAAAAGGTAAATTCATATTACGAAAACGGCTAACCCTTTTGGTAAATTAATAATAGAGAGCAATGTTGAAATTGGATGGCGTTATATTTATACGTTGGTTACTTTGCGGTGTGTTGGGAATTAACAATTGTATAGGTATGACACATTTGGATTTCCTAATGTGTCACTTGGCACGTTTTTCCTAGCCTGCTTCCAGTTTCACGGCAATTTAAAACAAAGAAAATAACTTTAAAAAAAAATTAAAAAAAACGAGATGAGAAAAGATTGTTTTGTTATTCCACACGTATGGAATATACCCGTCCTGGTTATCAAAGCTAAGAACACTGAAGACGCTGGGCGGGGTATTAGTGCCCCGAGCAGCCCAAGAATGCATATTACACAGTGGCAGACAGGCCATCGGGAGCACCGGGACATTTCCCAGGGGGCCTGAGTTTCCTTCTGCACAAAATTAGCGGCCTGGGGGTTTGCGTGAACAGGGTGGCCTGGGATGGAGTCAAATTCCCGGCCTGAATTATTGTTTCAGTCCGCCCCTGATATTACACTTTATTA
Source organism: Hiodon alosoides (assembly GCA_025775065.1). NCBI lineage: Eukaryota > Metazoa > Chordata > Actinopteri > Hiodontiformes > Hiodontidae > Hiodon > Hiodon alosoides. The sequence continues at coordinate 3,860 of JAOYSI010072971.1, read as the reverse complement.
CGTCAAATATAATATTCTTTAAAAGTTTCATAACTATAAAAATATATTACGCATAGAAGTACACCTAACTACTCGGTATGCAATCCAGGTTAAATATGTCCCAAATTTCTTTAGACAGAATGCGTCCATTTCCAGTAGGGTAATCTGTGTCAAGCAGGGGTGTTCCAAGTGATTTCAAATATAGGAAAAACTTGGCACCTAACCATTATTTTCCCCCAGACTCCTTGGGAAAAGATGAAAGTACATTAAACATTAGTCCAGCACTGAGCGCTGCCATTTGGGTAAGAGAATATAGCTTTACTTTGGAGACATATCACCAATGCCCATAAGGCATAAAGCACATTTAAATATCTACCCCTACGCACGCTCAGCGTCGCACGCACTACTGACCCCCCCAGTCATTTTTTGCTCCATTGAATCTAGAGTCCCCTTCACAACCATTTTCACTCAATCATACAGAAGTGTAACAGGAACAAAGGGTAAACCCGTCAGCCTTCTCTCCAACAAAAAAAAAAAATTGCTGGAGAGAAGGCTGTCAGTTGTGTCTCACACACACACACTTTTACACTTGCATAACTGCCAGCCTTTCAACTGTAACATAATCTGAAATAAGTGACAAATCAGTAAAAGTCAGAGTTGCAGCTATGTACATACTATGAGTAAGCCGATACCCATCTGCAAAATGAGCATAAGTGTCACATTTAGTGCCTGACTGACTGACTGCAGCCCACACCCATCTGTGGGAGCAGCAACCTAAAGACAAATTAAATGCGTCAAAAGCAAATACTTCAGCTTGTTGGCTACATTCAGGTAAACGTTAACACTTTGCATTAAGGATTATTTTGTCACCAAGAACGCGACAGGATATTACTTCCTTGTGTTTAAAGACAGTTATGCAAGACGTTTCACAGTTTCAGCGCTTGTACAGTAGGCCGGTTTAATCAATTCAGATAACAAAGTTGAATGCATAAACTGTTGGGCAATTAATTTTGGCTTGCTATTAATGCTCCTTAGCAAGTCCACAAATTAAATCTGTCCCTCTAAACTTAAAACAAATTTAGCAATGGGTAGAAAAGGGGGGCTACAGCACAAAAGTATATAAATTAATTCCTAAAGCGGATAGGCGGGACATTCATACAACTACAATCACAATGTTGATATCAGCCAAGAATTTTACCTGTAGTGCATCGCAGATCCCTGTTAAAATCAATGAAGGCAAGGACAGACATGCACTTTGAGTGGCCACACTGCTCGGAACACTTCTACGAAAGGGACTGCATTACATGTTCAGGCTATTCCATTTAAAGCGCGTAGGCAGCTGCTTTGTGCAATTTAGAGGTAGAATTGTCAGGTAGAACGGGGTATGGTAGCTGGCGTGCAAATATGAGCATCTCAGAAATTTTTTCACCTACTACAGTGTCACGCGTTTACAGTCCACCAACCAAAGGCAGCTGGTCAAGTGGTCGGAAACGGCTCGCTGTCACACAGCCATACGCACTGTTTGTACGTTCTCAGGGACGGGATACGGCAGCCAACGAGCTAAGTGAGTGACCTTCCTTTCAGCAAAGAACAACGAACTGCGATTGCACCTGGATTGGGAACAATACGCTATAAACCTCAAATTGGGAAATCAAAGTGTCTGGTCTACCCTGCTAGGTGTATATGGAACACCAAGTCATTGTGATGGGATGAACTGCGTGTTCTCCATACCTAAACCACCCCTGGTGGAGACAAACTCAGAGACAAGCGAGTTGTGACCTGTAGCCTGACCGTAGACACCCGGTAGGTGCTTTAGCGGGTAAATTCAGCTCCTCACCTGCCTCCCTGTTGCTTAGGCTCAGAGGCGCACAACTTCACAGGAGGCCATGACGCTCAAACTCCCAAATCCTTCATATGGAAGACAAATTATTAAATTACCTCTTTACGCCGTACGCCATGTTCAGAAGATTGTCCAACCTGAAACGAAAAATCGGTTTAATGCATCAGCCAAGTTACTGTCGCTTAATTTCACTGCCATTTCAGCAATGGCCTCAGAAGGAGATAGACGTAACAGAACTATCATAAAAAAGTCTTGGCTGACCAACACACTCTTACTACATTTTAATCCTAAACAAGATCAATGCTTGCTAAAAACTGATTTTTTTATTTATTTTTTTTAATCGCATGCACTAGAAGTAATTGAAAACTAGACCCGCTGAGATGAGATCATATTCTAAAAAAGTTGAATTCTCTCTACTGTCCACAAACTTAGCTGCTAAAAAATGCCTTCCGGTGCAACGAACTGAGAGACATCAGTCCCATGGAAAAATGTAATATTTACTTCCTATGGCAGTAACTGAGCATATTTATGAACATAAAATTCTAATTTTCAAATACTCAGCCTAAACGCTTTGGCTCGGTTTACCTGCACGTCACATTCTGACAAAGTTTCTTTAATGCAGACTTGGGTCCTGTCCGTTACCTGGCTTAAGGAAACGCCTATGAACCCGGACCAGTGCAATCCGGCACTCGGCTCTGGTTCGGTCGAACCAGGACCCCCGCCGCCTTTACCTGAAGCGTTGTGCCTGCTGTGCAAGTGGTCCCGGGTATCTCCTATTGGGCGACTGATAGAGCTGAGAAAGCAGAGCTTGGCTGGTCTTCTGGCTGGGGTTGTTTGCGAACTTCACCGTGATGGGTTCTGTGGCACCTGGAGGCTTCTGACCGTTCAGACCCTTGATGGCTTCTTCTGCTTCAATTCTCCTGTCAAACCGGATGAATCCGACTCCTCGCGAGACACCTGGTGGTATGAATATCATTTCTAACCAAAGCAAGGCTAACTGCAATCGTGACCAAGCAAAGAGTACTCAGAAATTCCAGTGAAGCGGAATACCATGCATTCATTAACTTAATTTTGGGTTACAAAGCCGTATAAATATGTGTAATTGCCGCTACTACATGCGATTTGCATCTACTATGCATGTTTAGGAATGACTCAAAACCTTCAAGACTACATTTTTTGGCACTTAAATCCAAGAAGGTCTCTACAGAAATTCAAATATCAGAAACGGCAGATCTTTTCACACAAAAAATAAAAATAAACCCCACACACCAGGTTGCATGCATTTCTTATATAACAGAACCCAAAGATTGCTTTAGCAGCAATTACTAGTCAGAAACTCAACCATAATCCTGGCCTAGGAGAATAGAGTACATTTCGCCACCGAAATATAAAATATATATGTTTTCCATAAGTATTTTATGAGAAGCAAGGATGATTCCATTTCCCAGCTGGCAGCTGGGAAATGGAGATTATAACAGCTGTAAATGTAAAGTATTACTTGCTGTGAAACAGGCATTGAACTCACACATTAATGGTGGGGACTGAGGGAAGAGGAAGGGGTAGGCATTGCCAAGCCTGACTTTTCACTCTGCAACCCATTTCTGTCCATGCATATTTATGAGACGCTCCGGTGAAAAAAAATTGCATTTCTCAGGACCACATATTGCTACCTTTGATATTCTGAAGGCATGGCTGCATGTTTTTAAGGCAAAAAAAACCCCACTTTGTTAGGTCTGCCAATCATTCCCCTCCCCCGTGCCTACTACTCACCAGTCACCTGGTCCACCAGAATACGAGAGGTAATGATGCGTCCGTACTGAGAGAAGAGCTGCTCCAGTTCTTTCTGAGTCATGGTTTTGGGCAGTCCGCTGACGTAGAGATTTGCATCTCTAATGGAAGCCGAGCTCGGACGAGCATAGGAAACCTATAGGACCAGCGATTGCATTAGAAGGTTAACGTACACACACTGATATCCAAAGGGTACATGCTATGCCTTGCCCACGCATTAGAAGGCTAACCTACACACACTGATATCCAAAGG
>JAOYSI010072970.1:0-55006 GCA_025775065.1 Hiodon alosoides | reverse complement strand
TAAAATAAGTAGTGAATGACGCTTAAAAAATGTAACAGTCACGGAGAGTAACTGATCTCTTAAAACTATTTACAAATAGTTACCATTTGCTCTCTGCAAGACACGTATAACGGAAAACGAAGGCTGAGGGAATCTCACGGTACTTTGGCGCCACCAGGTGTTAACAAATTTTTAATTGTTGTAATGCTGTAATTAGAATACATAATAATATTAACACAGAATATAACCTCTACGAGAAGCACAGTCTACACAAAACACACAAATACATATAAATATATAGAGGGGGTATTTATGCCCAATAGTATGTGTAAAAATAGGTAGGTTAAATATTCTGCAGGATTCAAGGTTGCCGTGTTGGGACTTTTAGTTTACATAAATGCCTCGTGTACTTGCATAACTCGAGACAAAAAATCTGGAGCAGAAGTATAAAATCTAAGTATTTTACTGATAATCGCATAATAAGCTCCATAAATAACCTGCAAATGCTCTCAGAGCTAAGACGAGAATGAAAAGTGCTTTGTGTTAATGTGTTTATAATATTTATTTTGAGGAGGTTTGGTGTCAGTGTGTAAATTTAAACTGCAATCGTCTGCCACTGTTTATGAATAAACCTTTTAACTAATATAGACTACATCCAGTTCTTTGATCCAGGCATGTATAACAGATTTGCTCAACTTTAGTTGATATATAGTTTACACGTTTCCCCTCGCTTAATCATTAAATTATATGGTTAATCAGGAATTACCACTCAATGGCAAATCCTGGCCCTACATATGGAGTAACGTTACTATTACAACCCGACAATGCACTACTTTGTTAAAATTACACCTTATTACACTACACCATTTTATAAAGTATGGCAGCATTAGAGTAAACAGGCTGAGGTCATGAGAGCTTTGAGCATTGAATTTCTTAATTTCATTAGGTAAACAACAATTGTGAAAGGTGAAAGGTGAAAAAATTCTGGAATTACACAAAGGCTTAAATAACGTAAGTACCATCATTGGCTCTAAGAAGAAAACAGGCTACTTGAATAGGTCTGCATTGTGCAATAACAACACTAAATAAATACATTTAAGCTCAGAGTAAATTTCAGTTGAATCACCTAGAACAACAAAAGGATGGGGTTCTTCGTGGTTTGCAGAATGAATAGATTTAAGAATGGAGACATCTAGGAAGACTTGCAACGCACATTGAGCACACAGCTAAGGGTTCATAAACTTGTAAACCAACAAGCTGCCCTCTGCTGCAACTCATAGAGGGGGTAAAGAAGCTATGGGTGCAGAAAATAACATGAATAGGACACTTCTCCAGAAACAAAACAAAACCCAGCTCTTGCACAAACAGCTGTTGATCCTGTTATTGCAAACTAACCCCATGGAACCAGATAAACTATCCTCAAGAAAAGGGGAGACTCGGCAATTAGATATTGGCATGCACAGTGTGAAGAAATAAATAAATAAAGTCTCTTTTATATTGTAAAACTCTTGGGTAGCTCAGAATTGCATTTACAAGAATCATTCTTAACATGCAATACAGTCACATTCCAAAGCTACAAGGTACATAGTAATTATAACAGAAATGATCAATGTCCTTTAAGAAATATTTAAGACTCTGTTTCAGATATGTAGTACAGACAGCTAAGAGAGTAATAGATTAGCCATAAAATACCTTTAACATGAAACAATATATATATATATATATATACACACACATATATATATATATTACATCTACTAAAGAGTAACTGAATTGTGGACTGACCAGTAAGAAGAAACTAATCCCCAACAATTTTGCAATATTGAAAAACTGAAAATCAGTGCTCCAACTACAGTAAGAAAGATATGGTGGATTATAGCAGATTATGACGGCCACGCTCATCAACTACATAAATGAGGGATTTGAAGAGGTTCCAGATGAGGAAATAGTTTGATCTGACACAAACAGAGTATTACAAAACAATGAAATGCCCCTTTCACCAGAACTGTTAAGTAAAAATCAGAAGGATTATGTCAGGGAACATTGGCATCTACGTGTGCTCAGTCTACAAAGGAAGAAAAAATATCTAAGAAGACAAGAAACATTCAATAGAAAGACTATTTTATGATTTTCAGTTTTCAGTAGGACTGTCTCAAGTTAGTCTCAAGGAGACAATCCAACCAATGGGCAACCAAGTATGAAATGTCAAGGGTCTTACATGGTCATAATATGTGAAGTAATCCAGTACCTGTTTGTTTCGGCATCCTTGTCCTGTTGTCTGGCAACCCTACAGTAGAGCAGGAATGATGTAGTAAGCATAAGATAGCTATGACAATAAAAGTTTTAGGGCTTAATAATCAAATAAAGTGGACGATTTTATTTACGGCAAATAGATGGGTGTACTTCGATAACTAAAAATCAACTGTTTTATTTATATAGAGTCCATCGTAATCTGCTCTTTCCTGGAACCACCAAAGTCTATTTGACACTGAACCTTAAGTGTCACACTACTACCTACTACCCCTCTCCAAAACTGGGACCTAAAGTTTTGATTTGGTCCAGCCCCAAGTGTATGTGAACATCAGATCTGACCTGAGATCAGAGGATTAAATGTTCACCAATGTTTGGGGTTTGAGCAGGCTGTTAAAAAAAAAAAAAAAAAAAAAAAAAAACCAGGTCTGCTGCTGCTCTATGGGATACAAGTCTCAGGCGTTTCTCTGCTCAGTGACATGCTTCTTTACCTTGGTCCCTGTTCCACGTCAGGAGGAAGGACGACACTCCATGCAGGGATCAGGATCAGGAGAAGGGGATTTAGCCAGGTGGAGCCGGAGCAGTGGGCACACAATGGCTGATCACAATGGCTGATCCCCACAAAATACAGGAGACAATGAGGGTTTAAATGTTTCCATTATGCACTCTGAATGCGTCACAGACTGCAGTGCGATACTTATTCGTCACTGGTTGCTGTGGTCGTACAGGTCACTTTTAATACTTACCTCAAACACTGGTAGTGCCCTTGGGCCTGGGGTTGTGTCTTGTGCTTGGATGTGTGACTGTGGGGAATAGGAGGTGTGGTCTCCTTGTTGCAGTCTGTGGGGGGGAAGATTGAATAGGTCATCTTCATAATGGTCTCAAATCCTGTTAACTATCACTTTCCAGTAAGCTCTTATAATGGTTCCACAAAGCAAACTGTCTACTGCGTTGTACTAAATGCACTTTCGGCCCAAGCAAAAGTCAGAAGGTTGTGAAGGCTATCCGTAAAACATTACATACTGAAAATATTAATTGAAATAAAGACATACAGCAGAAATGTCCAATGTGTGGCCATGGTAATGAGTGAGAATACATACTAAGCGTTGAGTAAAGTAGAAACAATTTACAGAGCTCAGTAGTACTGTACTTCACTACGGGGTACAGGAACAGGGGAACCCAGTTGCAGTACTGAGAGGGAAGGTCAGACAGGCGTGGGTCGAGTACCAGCAGAACAGAACAATCAAGATTGGACAAAGGCAAGGCAAGGCAAGGCAAGGCAAGGCAAGGCAAGGCAAGGCAAGGCAAGGCAAGGCAAGGCAAGGCCACTGTAGTGAAACTGAAAAGACTTCTCAATGAGTGAGGGTTAGTGATGGGTTTATATGTGGAACAGAAAACTAAGTTGGAAGGTACAGGGCCAATGGGAGTAGAAGGTGATTGACAGTGCATATGGGCTTCAGGAATGTTAATTGAATGATTGGAGAGATAAGTGACCGATAACATCTACTGCGGAACTGGAGCTGTGTTGTGAACTGTGACAAATACCTTCAAAGCAGCGTATATTAAAACCACAATATAGTTTCAAACATTAGTAACATTAATTTGAATACTATATACATATTCATTATATTTGTACTATATACAAAACAAAATACCAACGTGTTTTGCTTTTGTACTGAGTGAAAAGTCTTATTTAACAAGAATACTCTAGGTTGATGTCAAATTTCAGTTAGTACCATGAAGTCTAATTTTTAACGGTACAACTCCTAGAGCAGCATTGCTTGAAGCACCAGAAGTTCTTTATAAGGCGGATAAACTTAATTCAAAATAACATAATTTATTTTACCGGATATTAATTCAATTGATGGATACCAATTTTAAAACGAAGCGAAATCCACAATTCCACATTAAATCGTAAATAAGAATGAACACGACAGGTCTTACAAAATGCATAAATGAGCTTTCATCGGTCTAGAAGAAGAAGCCAACTATTTCCACACAGCAGTTAAATGGTATAGTGTATGGCAAATTACATAAGGTGTACAACAAAAATTGTAAGCTCCAGGAGCCAAAACCACACATTATTAGTCGCGGACGTAATAGTTTTTAAATGCCATTATGCCGAAAACTCGAAGCGTACCAAGGAAAGAACTGGCCGAATGGGAGCTCGACTTAGCTGCAAGTTAGTCAGCGGCGACCCAATATTTTTTGTGAAGGAAATTAGAAGTAGGCAGACAGCAGAGAAAGGTGACGAGCACTGGAACGACGTACAGGGTAATGGTGTTACAAGAGACACGTTAAAGTAAAAGCTTTTCAGGTAGAATAGACAGCCTCAGCACCGGAAAGATACCGGAAGTAAGCGCATGAGGTTTTTTATTGTTTAGTTTGTTTGTGTTTTTTTTAGTTAGGTGTCTTTTTCTAATATTGGTATGATTGGCACATCTCCGTCAGGGAGCATCTTCTGTGGGACATAACGACAAATAAATGACTCCCCAGTATTTTCTTATGTTGGTTTTACAAACATGTTAATTATTTTACGGCAAACTTTAAGGAGAATTTCAGAAAACCCAACCAAATCGTTCCAGATAAAATTTTGGTAATGGGAAGAGGTTGACTTATATTCTGGTGATTTGCACCAGCTTTTAGGCAGTTGTAACAGACATCTATGCTGTTTCGATATTAAGTAAGCCAAAAAAAAAAAAAAAAAAAACGGGTTCTACTTCTGGACACCACTGGCACCTCTAAATCTCTATTGACCATACCTTTAAATGTTGAGATGTACTTTCCAATGTTGATTAACATTATTCTTTGTTCTTGTCAACAGCCCACCTCTTACACAGCAGGACAGCCCACCTGGTCTCAGGATGCAGGTTCATTTGTAATCCCCGAAATTGCTAAAATGAACACAGGGGGTAGAGTATTTACCTACGGTGGCCCTGAACTGTGGAATGAGCTACCACAGCACATAAGGAGGCCCCATCTGTTTAATCCTCAAATCCAGACTGAAGACCAAACTTTTTTGTCTTCCGGTTGAATTGTTAAACTAAACTACTTCACCCATGCCTCCAACACAAAAGGTGGCTGTGTGAGGACGTGAGTGTGCCATTTTTCTTTCAGTTCTAAGCTCCCTATGTTGCACGCACTGTAATTAATTCACTTCTTCTTTTTTTTTGCCTGGCCCTCCTGCTGAGCCAAGTCACTACCAGAGGGCAGATGACCCTCTGCCGGAGGGAAGATGGGCCACCCGCAGAGGGCAGACGAGCCGTCCGCAGAGAACCGAGAGCCACCATTAGGGGATAGCTGAGACTCCCCGGAGGGAAAGGGTACTGAAGCCATACACATCACCCTCTGGTGGCAGACCCTGAGCGTAATTCGCCATAAGGACTTCCTGAGCGAAGACATCTGGTCTTGTAGCATCATCTGGCTGTATTAGTTATATTACCTGGAGGGGGAGGAAACCATTAGACCAAGGCCTCCAGCTTCTCCTTCTTCGTGCCTAATGGGGTCTTTATTCTTTAGCCTTGGGTTCCCAGCCACAGTCCCCGCCTTTTGTTTTTATAACAACAATAACTAGCCCTCGAGGGTGTATAATCTGCGTCATTATAAATGACATTCTATTAATTTACAGCTTTGTATTAAAGAAAGCAAAGATGCATCCTTACGTAAAAAATGTTCTTAGAAACAAATGATTTGGCTGGTCATTATTTCTAATTTTGAGCCAAAGCATCAGTAAATAATTTCATTATATTTAAATTACAAGAAGTTATTGTGAACCAATTGTTTATTTTTGTGGGTGGGACCTTGAGAGTCGGAACGAGGGAATTATTATTATTTTAAATATTATTATGTAAAAGTGAAAATGAATATTGTCATGCCAAAAAACACACCAGAATTGAACAGAAAGATTGGTAAGGGGACAAATAGAACCAAATGTTGAGAAAAGGTTTGCACATTAAGGAGAAATGTGAGAGAAATGAGAAAGACTGCAGTTCATGTTTCATTTATTTATTTTTTGTTTATATTCGGGTCTTCAACCATATAAGCATTCTGCATATCTGCAAATTCAAACGGTGCCATTTTTTAAGACATGGATGATATATAATGATTATACAACAGATTCTTACCATTCTTAGTTTGCCAATGTCCCAATGTCTGTACAAATAATACATTTCTGTGAATTAATTTATATTCCAACCGTGGCACAAAAAAATAATAATCTGTATTATTATTATTATTATTATTATTATTACTACTTCAGATTATTTAAAATAAGAACGATTATAATCATCTCAGGAATGTGGTGTTTATGTAGGCATTAAGGCAACTGTGGGGGACTGTGATTTAGCAGAGGAACACCATAATAACACCCCCCATGGCGTCCTCTTCTATGAAGCAGCCTCATCACTTCTTGAAGAGCTTCTTAAAGACACCTTTGTTCTTTGCCCTCTCTTTGGTTCCACTTTCGATCAGGTTTGGTGGGGGTGAGGCTGGCAGCAGGGGAGGGTTAGTGGGGGTGAAGTTCCTCTGTTGCATCATTTTGTCTTGGATTACACCCTCTATGAGAAAACGAACCGCACGCAGGGTAGGATTATGTATGAGTGCATGCCCAGACCAGCACACAGAGGACAGGAATATTGTGACACATAACACAGTGGGAATTCCAGTCATCTGGTGAAAATATAAACAGGGAGTCTAACGAGATTGGATTTGGCAGGAGACGAAAATATTGGTTCTGGATGCACCCAATGCATAACCAATGTTTGTATCTGCTGCCATTTAACAGCCATAAGCCTAAGGAACAATTAAATACTATTTTCCACACTCTACATTAGCACTCATTTAAGCAGGAAGTTGACTTTGGCCATTGATTTTTTAGCTTCACCAGTATATAGTCGGAGCAGCTGTTAGGGTAAGGGCTAGCGGTCTCTGTGAACATACCTCTGGTCTCTCCTCCTTCTGGGTAGCGGTGCTTGTTGTAATAGGTGTGGGGGGGCTTTGGCGGCGGTTCTCGTTCAGTGTCAAAGCTTTCAATGGTATTCTCTTCTGTAAATCACAGGGATCACATTTCAAATTAACAATTTAACACTTGGTTTAACGTCGTGCTGTTCACTTAGTATCACTGACTGTTCATTTCATACTGCACCGGGTGCATAATGTTACTCCAAAAGGTCATAAATGCCTTGAAAAGCTTTGAATAATTTAATTCCTTCACAATAATACTCAATTGTTCAGCCAATTTGTGATATTAAAGAGCTGGCAAGGAACAACACCGGTTAATTACCCACCGAAAGAAATCCACACAATCTGTCCTTTGTACTCACTTTTAACTTGGCACTGCTACGCCACAAAACCATGTCTTCGGAGTTTATGGAGTTTCGGCACAAACTTCGATTAGTCTCAAAGCAATATTAAGCCCTAAATTTAATTTAGTCATTCGTTTTGTGCCTTAATGTGCTAGCCCTGGAAGGTCGAAGCTAGGAATATGGTACAGTGTGTTCACCTTGAGCAGACCGGGCTTCGTTTAATGGACCAGTAAAGAGCTTTTGTATAGCAGAACTGCATGGAAGACTATTTTTGTGGAATGTTTGAAAGCACCACATCATCATTATTAATAATGATCACCAGGACTAGCGGTTGAGAAAATGGATGGACAGATTATTATAATTATTCTTTCATCATTTATGCGACACCCTTATCCGCGGACGTTTAGTTTAGTTAATGGAAGTGTTTGCATGCATCACACTGTTTAAAACTGTCAGCATGTCGTGGTAAAACATTGGGTTAAGCATCTAGGCCAGTGGCATAGCAAACGCTGATTGCTAGATGCTGAAGTGCTCAGGCGTGTTCCTGTATAGCACCGCCCTGTGGTCAGGTATGAATCAGCGGCGGTGATCTCTTCGGACAGGTGGAACTTGCCATTCTCCAGGTGGGACTTGGTTTCAGAGGCCTCAGCCGCAGGTTGCGAGTTCAGCCCATCCACCACAGCCTCGTCCACTTCATCTTCCTTTTTCATTTCGAAAGGCATCATTTTCCTTGACAAAAGATCACAAACACGGTTACAGCAATCTATCAGATATATTGCGACCTCTATTCAGATCTACATAAGGAGACATCAGGTGCGATAGTGGTTCAGATCAGGGTTAGGGTTAGGGTTAGTAGTTATAAGTAAAAAGCAAAGTCAGGGACAGAGAACTGTTGTTCTTTAGAAAGAGGTACTTAAACTAAGATGATTCAGTTACTAGTCATCTGTATTAAAGGATCATAGACGAACAAATCTTACAAAAGTCTAAAACACTAACAAGATATGTAGGTCTATTATTACATTATATTACAACTACCAATTTTATTCAACACTGATATGTTCGTAGAATTTGATTAAATTTCAATTTGATATTTAGCAAAGCCTGATTGCCCAGTTATAATAATGCACAGCTTACCTCAGACCTTGGCAGTCAGCCCCAGGGTTGGCACTTCTGTGCAGCCTCTTCACCCAGAGCTGCCGCTGCTCCAGGCTGGGGGCGGAGAACAGGTACTGGCTTCCATCGCCCAGTCTGCGGCAGATAAACACAGCCGTCTATCTTTCATCCAAAGTGGCAATGCGTGTGTGTTGAACACAGCTCATTTGCTCGGGATAACCCATGTGTCCATTTTCTGGGATGCCAGGGAATCTCTCAAGGATTACCAGTCTCAAAATAATTAAGACTCTGTTGCTGTACACCTTCTTTAAAATGTGTCCACATGAAACTAAATAAAACAACAAATGCGTTATTGATTATATGGACGGCAAATATAGCGGGGAGGGGCATTCCAGAAATGCAGTTTGTCTGGATGATCTGAATGGGAACACAAAAATTGTCAAAATATTTCTCCAATATTGTGCTATTCTCTACAAGATTCTACACAAACAGTCTTCTATTTATATGTCATTATTATCACAATGGGAGAACAAATGTATCTCTGCAGAGGGATCCCGGTTTCTGCGGACACGTAATCCATATGCGCTCTGATCTTTTACGCTGTCCCGGTAACCTGATATCCACGCAATCGAGTTGATGTTGTTGGGTCGAGGTTTACTGTACATCCACTCCAGAACCGGGTGTTGCATTTGCATGCCAACAGGAAAAGGAAAGGGGCTCACGTCAGTTTGAAGACATGCTCCTTCCTGCGGTAGGTAAGGTTCTCCTTGCACACGGCACCCGCAGTGCCGATCGGGGGCCACCGAGAGCAACCCTTTGGCGAAAGGAGAACACCTTCACTCCAAAAATGTCACATTTGCCCCTTTGCTACAGGATATCAAACATTATCAAGGATTAATCATGTTCACATGTCACAAGAGCTGTTTTTTAAAACGTGAAAATTAAGCCTGGTAGGGCTCTTTATTTCAGTCACATCCTGACCCAACATTCCTTATGAGGACCCATTATAGTTAATATTCAGGGAAGCGTAAAAAAAGAATAGAATCTTTTGGCCCTGTATCAACATCCTCTATTCCTCTATGAACATAATTAATACTTATGAACAATGGTATCAGTTTAGACATTAAATCATTGTGAGGCTTACATGCTTGTAACGAATTAGCAACGCTTTGCCTGATATCAGTTTATTCAATGTAAATATTTACAGGACGCGTCAATGCATACTTCGTAAGTAAATGTTCTTCCACATGATAAGCGCCTACAAGGAACACATGGAACAAATACAAATACAAGGATCAAATGCAGAGAAGTTCAGTGTCGGTCTTATGCCTCATCCTTAGATAAGGTGGCTCCTCATTAGGTAAGCTTGCTTATCATTAGGTGAGGCGGCTCCTCTCAGACAAGCCTAATGAGACAAGGGTGACGCCTTGTCTCATTAGGCTTGTCCGAGAGGAGCCACCTTGACGGGACGTAGCCATCTGCTCTGACGGCACGCATATGGGGTTTTGGATTTAGACCGCACGCTTACAGACAGGGGCTGTGCAATACCTCTGCAGCTGCTTGTCTGTCCTTGTACAAGCTGAGTTTGTCCCCTTTCAGCAAGGCGTAGACAGATTCCCAGTGGTCCAACACCTATGAGTTACACAGATACGTGCAACAGGAAAGTCCCCACATCACGCTGTTAAAAAGGACTTGGTTTTGCAATGTGAAATCACAAATGAAAGTGCTGGGCATGTTCTGTTTGTATTGTTGCTAGGATTTTAACAAGATGTGGATGATATTTATGTGAATGGTTTTTATCAAGAATACCTGCACTGAGATGCATTTAACAAGACTGTGGTGCTTACTTTGCCTCCGCTCTGTTTGCACTTAATCTCCAGCATTCCATCTATTTTGGCACCGTCTCCCTCCTCCTGTGAACCAGCAAACAAGAAAAGGAGAAACAGTCACTCCTGTTTCTTTTCTCTGGCAAATGACCACACAACTCCAGGTCAAGATCAACTGTTTCTTTTCTCAAGCAAACGATCACACAACTCTGGGTCAAGAGCAACTGTTTCCTTTCACAAGCAAATGATCACACAATTGTCTTCTGTGCCTTGTGTCCACAGAGAGTAAGGGAAGCGGAGTTGCTCTTACCTCTGGCATTTCAGTCTCTTGTGACGGCTGAGTTGGCTGCTCTTCTGACAAGGCTTTCAGTTCCCTCACAACCTTTGGAGCTGGGGTTGGAAGACCTCTGGGGGCTGGAGTTGGCACGGGGGAGGTAGAAGTCTCACTGGGGTCAGTGGGAGTTGCTTCAGAATTGGGCTGAGCTGGCAACATGGAGCTTGACTCTCCCTCTTCGGTAAACGATCTCTTGGACATGGCACTGAGGGAAGAAACGGGGCTTGATGCGCGGGCTGGGGACCTAAGTTTACGGGTAGATTCCGCAGCTTTCTCAGCTGAGAAGATGGAACCTTCAGCAGGGGGGGTCAGTGGGGTTGATGGGAGGGGGTCTTCATTCGTAGGAGCTCCGTAGGCAGAACCAGCATTCTTTTCATCTCTGACTGACCGGTTAGAGGTTGCTCGGAGTGGAGCGTTGAAAGTTTTCCTGCTTGAAGGTGGAGAGGGCGGCGGTGGTAGAGAAGGTTTAGGAGAGATGCTTGGATTCCTGAAGCTTGTGAGGGTCGGTGACGGAGGGGTGTCCGGGGTATTATCGAGTGTCTTGGCATGGGCAGGAGTGGGGCCCTTGGAGCTGGGGAATTTAAACGAGCGTCTGATGGGAGAGGTGATGATGTCAGCGCTGCTGCTGCTGCTGGACCTGCGGTGGCTGCTGTAAAGGGGCGTCAGGGCCGGGGGCTTGGCCGTTGGGGCACGGGGGGTCATTGTGGGCTGCTGGTCATAGGGCCTTCTCCTGAGAGAAGGCACTCTTACAGGCTTGTCCCTAGAGCCTTCCTCCTTGCCCTCCAGCTGTTGAACCTTCTGGTCTCTCTGGGTGTGGCACAGGAAAACAAACGTAATAGGTTGTGAATATGATATAATTCTCACAGCGCATACTGGCTTTCACAACATTTAACTCAATAGTCAATAACTCTTCCTGTCTTTACCCGGGCTGTTACTTCTTGAAAGGCTTTGAACCTGTCGTCATAGGCCTGTAGCATGGCTTCCAGCTCCCCCTGTTTCTTCAGCAGCTCCAGAACATCTAGGACGGAGTCCTGGGAGGGAATACCCAAAATAATGTTACCGTTTCCAATGAAATACCTACCAATGACTAATGTAACCTTACCATAATTGCATATTCTTTTTCTGGTTTGAATTCTTTAGGTTGATAATAATCGGTGTATATCATGACTTGAAATTACTTTTTTTTAGGATGTTTGCGTTTGTGTGTTTTTGGTGCAAAGTTAAAACCACAAAATGAAACTTGGTGCAGGCAATTATCTTTAAACAGATTTCTGTTTGAAACTTAATATCAGGAAAATCCAATAGACTGGAATGGGAATAGGGAAAGTCTATGACGTCCTCCAGGTCCTGCCCGCCATGAGGGCAGGTCGGACGAAGGGGGTCACATGAAAACGGCATGTTGACAGAGTCCACACATAAGTGGTCATATTATAATAAATCTATGAGCTAAGGTCCAGTATCCCACCCTGTCTGTGCCTCACCCCATAGTCCTCTGCTCCCAGCGAGGTCTCGTGGGTATTCAGCCAGCGCTCCGCCTGGTCCAGCTCCCTCTTCAGCTGCAGGACCTCCAGCTCTGTCTGGTAAAGTAGCCTCCGCTCCTCCCAACTCTCCTGGACCTGCGTCTCCAGCTCCGTCAGCTCCTCCAGGCGCTCGCTCACCTACAGACCGCACGTGCTTATCCAAAACTTTCACTTCTCACAACATGCATAATAACCTACTGATCAGTGCGAGCATAACGTGAACGTAGATTTGGATTGTCTGCGTGTAGATTAAGATACAGTAGCAGCTCGGTTGGCGCTTTTGACTATACCTCTTGGTTCATGAAGTTCTTTGCTTCCAAAAGGCTTCTGCCTTCTTCTTTCACGGCCTGGGATTTGCTGAGTTGCCTGTCAATCTGGACGTGGTACTCCTCATGTCGTTTTAGGAGTTGCTCCAAGTCCCCCCTCTCACCTCCCACGCCCTCCCCACACACCAGGGACAGTGTCTCCTTCAGCCATGCCCTGTGCAAGAACAAAGAAGCAAACCGCTGTTAGTCGTTCCAATACATTTAAATTAGACGAAGAGTAAGACAAACTGTTAGTAAGTGACACCAATAAATGAGATTTTTATCAATAAACGCAATAGGGTCAGAGTTTAATGGAGATTTAGTGACTTAGAAATTATGCATATACAACAAGCCAAATCAATGCATTTTCAAGATAGTGGGTAGGTATAGGTATAGGTGACACTGACATCTTGCCCACCCATATTTCATTATGTAATCATTCAGCCTCCTGCTTTTGAGCAATGAGCTGTATTGAGAAACCAATTCCAGGGTTTTACATAACATTCATATATCATACTCTGTTTTCCTGATCATACTGTTATAAATGGTGTTTGAACAACAAAGGGCTGGAATTTGTTAGCTTTAATGTTGTGATGATTGACATAATGCAAAGTTTTATGAAACACCTACATTACTTGAATTCCTAACAATCTTTCTGGTCAGTGCAGACATAGGGAGGCATTATTTAAATATTTAAATATATTTTAAGTTAATATTTAAGTTGCACTAAACACATAACCCGCCACGCATATCAAATCCAGGCTTTCACCTCACACCAACAGAACAACCCCTATTAGCAACAATAATAGATGAAATGCCAGTGGCAGACCACTTACACCAGTTCCCTCCAGTCGGTGAGGTATCTCTGCACGGTCTCTGCCTGGCTCAGCCTCTCTCTGCGCTGGCTGGCTTTCTTCTGCAGTCGGGTCCAGCTAACCTCCACATCCTGCAGCCTCTCGTTCAGGCTATCCAGCACCTGAGGGTACCTGCTGCTCAGTTTCTTACCCTCATTCCCAGTGCGGGACACTTCTTCCCCGATGGCCGCCAGGTCTCTCTGCAATGTCAGAGGCAGAGTTCAGCGCACATACGTACAGTGACTGGGCCGCAGTGTATTTTACTACTGCGATTATAGGACATGAGAAACAGGGCAGGTATCCGAGCAGTGTACTTCCTAGGCTGGGGAACACTAATGAAAGTGTGAAAAAACACGTAACGGAAAGTTTACTAGATAGAGAAACTTTGACCTACACTTGTTCTCGAACCCTTTACTCTAGCACTGTGCACGTCAGATTACTGCCATTTGTAATGTTTACCATTGGGTTAAAATAAGTCATGGCAACAATTGCCATGATTGACATAAAATGGGCTTCCATGAGTTATTCCATCTGGTCTTTTAGTATCTTTCTGTCCTTTGCTAGGCGCCCCCAGGATTTATGCACCTCCATGCCCTCATGTTGCCTTATAAGTGCCTGGACACTCAGAAGGTCATGGCCGTGGTCCTCGGAGTCCAGCGCGGCCTCCTTCTCACTCATCCAGGCCTTCAACTCGTCCACGTCGTGGTCAAACTGGTGTACCTCTCGCGCCGACTTCAGGCTCTGTCAGACAACTTTATGATTACCATCATTACAACTTACACAGTCAGTTACTAACAATGCCCAACACGGGCAGAAGGCAAGCAGATATGCTGTGAATGGACCATTTGTTGAACAATGCAGGTCCCCCTCAAGGAGCCCTTTCCTTTTTCATTACCTCAGCTCTGGCTTTCACAATCTTGTTGAACTCCTCCCACACTTTCTGAAGCTCCGCCTCCCTTTTCCGGCCATCAGCAGATTGGATATCCTGCCCGAGCTGTAGGACAGAACTGACCTTGCTCTGGCCCAGCGTATTCACTTCTGACAAGAAGTCCTCAAACTTCTTCTGCAGCACCTGCACCAGGCAAAGTCACATTCAAAACGACAATATCATTTTATTATTCTCTGTCTCTTGTTTGAGGAAAGTTTTTCCCAAGTGATTCTTTTTTTTAAATGAGTATTTCCTCACTTCAAAATTCTCTGCGGAAAACCTCTGTACAATGGTTTTACCCAAAAATCTCAGAAATCCTTTGAACCACATTTAATTTCATGGGATCTTTGACATTATGCATTATGTGCACATACTCAAAGTCTAGTGAATCTTTGTCATGTAAAACACCCAATTAGGCTGACCTTTTCAGCTTATTTTTTTCCACTTCCACCAGCTACCCCAAGCTGTCAGACCCCCTCCATACCTCAACATCCTCCAGGTCTTGCCCGTAATCCTCAGACTCAGCCACAGCCTTGCGGGTGGCGATCCAACTGTCTAACTCCCGGGCTTCCCTCTCGAAAACGTATAAGTGGAGCTTCTCCTCGAGGGCGGGCCGAAGATCTGCGGATAGCTGCAGTAGGGCCTGGTATTGATCCAACACAGGTTCTAGACTGTCGCTGATCAGATGGCTAGAACGAGACAATGCACACTCCCATTAGGGAACTTACTTCTGTCATTCTTAAAACGTTGGTACATGCATTACCCAAGGTACGCGTTTGAATAGACTTAGTGGATACATACGTATGTCATGTTTTAGCAAATTATTTCCCATTAAAAATAACCCAGTGGGTTTCGATATGATATGCATAAATGCATTAATCAGCCAGCCTTTGTAAGTTGTAAAATGTTAAATGAGGGCAGACACTTTTGTGACTTTGGTACCTGTTGGGGTGCCCCATGCGTTCCAGCTTGGTGCCGGTCTCCTGGATGGATTCCACCTTGGCACGGTGGCTCTCCAGATCCAAGTCCAACGAGTCCAACTTCCTCAGGAGGACCTGGGTGGATTCCTCGCTCTTCCCCAGATCTGTGGACTCAAGCTGGGGCCGCCGCTCCTCCATCCACGATTCTAGGTCGGAGACCTGGAGAGGTCAGAGAGTCCCACCTTACAAATAATCTCAAGAAAACAATCACAAGTTAGTCAGCTGTCCTGATAAATGAATGAATACCTCGGTAAGGAACGTTTGGATTTTCAAAGCCTCCTGCAGCAGTCGGTCCCTCCTCCCCGACTCCTCCTGCAGGCTCTCCACCGCCTCCTTCAGTTCTGCCAGCCTCTTGCGGATGTCCCGGGAGGCAAAGTGGCCGCCCTTCAACAGCTTCTGCCCAGCCTCCTGCACGGCCCGCACCAGAAGCATACGATTGCCTGTTTCTAGTATCAGGGCCTGCCGGGTCGGAGAAGAGGGAGATAGTGGGCACACTGATATTGAGGTGTCGACAAAGAGCTTCACTCTCAGGCCATTTCACAGCAAAGAGGATTACTCAGAAGGCTCCCGGGCGTCGACCCAGGTCAGTGAAAGGCACCCTAACCTGGTGCTTTTTCACCAACGACTGTGTGCTGTGCAGCGACGTGCCCCAGTCCTTAGAGGAGGCGGAGGGAAGCTTGTCACGGACCCACGCTAGTTCATCGTCCACATCGCGGTAGAAGTGGTACAGAAGCTGCCAAGACTCCAAGGCCTCTCTACGGGTTTGCAGGGGCTCAGCCAGGCTGCTGAACCTGCAGTGCATAACAGAGGGGACGCTTTTAGCAGGCAATACGAACGGCTGCTAGCCACAAAATTTGCTCGTCTGGAGGCTGCAAACAATGGAATGAAATACTTTTATTCTGAACACACTTGGGTTAAATACCAATTTTTTGTTGTTGAGTATATGTAAGAAAAATTTCCAATTACAGTGCACTTCAAATTCATATCAGCTCTACAAATAAATTTTACAATACTTTTGTTTATTATCCTATACTATAATTACCAGGTGTATTTAGAAATATTCAAAGTTATAAACAAAAGATAGTTCTACAAAAAGTTTAAATAAGTATTTACAGATGATACAATTTTAAACCAACATAAAAAATTTGGAATCCAAAATGATATACTTGAAAAAAATGCAATATTAAGCACATTAATGGCATCAAATACCAAAATACAGAATTGAAAAGTATTGAAGTAACTAGGTTTCATTCAAAACTCACCTATGCACAGTGTCTCCGACTCTCCTCTGGATCTCCTCGGCTAGGAAATTGCCTTGTCTGCGGAAGTCTTTGGCTGTGTCCACCAGCACCTGGATCCTCTGGACTTGGCCCTCCACCACCTCCTCAGTCTCTTGCAGGGCCTTGAGCTTCCGGGTCACAGAGGGCAGGTCAGCGCCGCAGTCCTGGCTGGCAGCCGCTGTCTCCACAGAGTCCAGCCAGAGCTCCATGTCCTCGAGGGAGCGCTGGAACTGAAGGGCCTGCGAACCCAGAGCAGTCACGCGCACAGAGGACGTCACGGGCCGTGAGAGAAATCACTGCCAAAAACAAGTTTAGTCCCCCTAACATATGTCTGCCCGGCTCTAGTTTCTGGTCACAATGGAAATTGAGACATGTTTCTTCTTCTATGACAATATTTTTTTTCATCATTTAGTTTTTACGCTGAATCTTGTATAGTATAATACTCAGTAAGTAAAAACAAAGGGGACATTAACAGGAAATCAAGGAAAAAACTAATCCCAGTGTGGGTTCCCCATTGTTTCCCAGCATTCCCAATAACAACCGGAGAATACGCTTATATTAAAATAGTACAATTTTTCAACGTAACCTCTGTGTAGCCTCAACATAACCTTTTTTGTGGTTAGATGTTCTCTTTAAAGGTTTGAATGTTTTTTTTTATTTTTCTAAACCACTCATTAGTTATCCTTCATTGTTTATCTAGCAGGGTTTTTAATGAGCTCCTTTCCCCTTCATTAAGGCGGATCCCTATCATTAAGCCGTGTTCTTATTGGTTGTCCTCGCGCTGTGTAATTATAGCGAATGCCAAACCTCCTTTTTTTATTTTTTTTCCGTCTTCCCACACAAAAGCAAGTCGTTATCTTATCCCATTGTTTAAATGCGGTTGTTTTAATTGGGTCCTAACATAAAAATAGAATCTGAGGTAGAGCATTTCAGATAGCGACAATGGGATCGTTTTGGTCTACTTATCTACTTATGCCTTATCTGCTTTGACTCTGGAGTAGGTCAGAGTTTTTACAAGTTGACATGCCAAAAAATATCATTTATTTATATCCTGAGATATAATATAGTATTATACTCAGTTGTTCTTTTCACTGAAATGGAAAACAATCCTTTTGGATTACTTAATATGTGGAATTACCTCATCTATATACAAAGCACTGTAACCTACATGTATATGCAATTTCTATTATTCCTCTGACCAATGGCTCCTGGCTTCCATTTGGGTTCCTGTGATCACATTTTATTCAATTACTTTTGCTTCTAAAGCTAAAAAGCACTTCTCCACCAGACAGCTAAAAGTAAGCAATACAGGCTACACAATTATAGTCTCCCAGGATAATATTTGTCTTGTTGTTCTTGACTACTGTAACTTACCAGGGGAAAAAATGCATAATTTTTTTCAGGAAAGTGATATCCTGTATCCTAGGTCACCATGAGCAATGCTCCCCGATGCCTACAGATTAATACCCATGCCAGAAACAGCGCCCCCACCTGATAGGCTTGCTGCAGTCGGGATTTTTTCTCCGTGCAGTTGCTAAGGAGTTGCTCCCAGTTGCCGTTCAGCTCCTTTAGCTGCATGTTGATCTTCTCGACAGCAAAGTGACCAGCAGCCAGCATCTTTTCTCCTTCCTGTGGGTGAAAATGGAACTTCGGTTCAGGTAGAGAGTTATCATATTTACATCATATTTAACTGCGATTTCTCTGTGTCTCAAGGGGGCAAAATGTTACACACGGTTATGAGAGCCACTACGCGATTGCGGTTTGCCAGGATCTCTGCCTCGAAGCTCTGGTGTTTTAGAAGCTTGGCCTGGAGGTTGGTGGGGTCCCTCCAGCTCTCGTCCATAGCCACAGTGTTCTTCTCACTCAACCAGGAGCACACCTGCAGGTAAACCAGGTGGTGAACAAGGCCCCCGACCCAATCAAACAGAAAACGATGACCACAGCCTCCCAATCCCCCCCTCCGTCACCTCATAGCTGCTACCCAGGAACTTCTGAAGCTGCAGAGATTCATCCAGCTTCTTCCTGCGAATGTGGCTCTTCTCCAGTAATTTTCCCTTCCTGAGGTACAGAGATTTACAAACAAAAACCACATGGCAGCTCTTTCTCAGTACAACATAAGACCAGCTCTGCATATGAAACAAATTAAACGGGCTAAGGCATTTTGCGAGTTTGGCATTGGCCTGTGGGGTGGTACCTGAGTTGCACGGCCTTGCTCTTGCTCTTTACGTTGTCTGAATCATAGTGCTGCTTCTGTATCAGCTTCTGGGCGAACCTCTCCACCCCCTCCACCTGCTCCATCTGGGCGTCCAGGGTCTTCTCAAACAGAACGTGTTTCCTCTGAAGCGTCTCCACATTGGACAGGGAGGCCTACGCTCCGACAATGGACAGTCACCCAGTGAGTTAGAATAGCAACAGTCACAACAATGGGGTACTGTGAGATGTTTTCACCTCATAGCGATCATTCTATCTGCGCTTGGTTCTCTTCAACAGTGTAGGGTCTCTTGTGAAACAGTAATATCAAAGACACAACAGTGATGACACAACTGTGATCTCCGTACCCCCAGGTCTTCATTGGCGAGAAAAGCCTCCTTGCTGCTCATCCAGCTCTCACACTGCTCCACGTAGCCCAGGAATATCTGAAATGAAGAGGTCTGTCACAAAGTAATCCTGACTCATGTGCATTAAGTGGTTCTTAAACCACGTTGAGTATCTTTTGAAGAATAAGAACAAAACAACAACAACAATTATTATTAAATTTGTTTGCCGGCTATTTCTTGTTAGCGTGCACTTCAGCAATCAAATGCAAATTGTTTATTAAATGGTCTTCAGGGGGAAATCCGAGTGGTGCACAAATATAAGTGTTTCTGTTCCTTGGGAACAACTGAGAACACCCAACATAATAATAACGTCTGGGTTATGATTGGCAGTTGAAGAGTTTGTCCCATTTTTTTCTCCCAAGGTTGGCGACCTATCTGTTCAAATTCAGCTAGTCAGCACGTATGTAGGTTGTATTTGAACAAATTAATCGTTCTAGAACTCAGAAGTCCGATTTCATATCCTTAGAACCAACAAACGATTATGAAACAGTAATCCGATCACTCCATAGGAGATGTCGGGCGGGAGCTGTATGAGGAAGCCCCCCTCAGCGCCCTGTACCTGGAGCTCTAGGGCCTGGTCCAATTTCTGCTTTCTCTCCTGCCACGTTCGTGTCAGCCCGATCTTGGCCTCCTCCAAACGGGTCAGGGCCTTCCTGATCTCCGGCGACGCAGAGTGACCCGACTTCACCAGACTCTGGCCAAAATCTTTCACCACGTCGAAGCGCTCATTGCGCGCATCTATCTCTGCCTATCACCAACAGAGCAACTTGATCAACTATCTGTTTTACCAGCCTTCTGGTTTCTGTTTAGAATATTTTTCCGGTAGAAATCTATGTGAATTACTGAGTTTACAGTGAGGCAGTTGCTTCTGAAGTCTACAATACTAGATATAATAAACACACAATTACGGAATAACACTAAATTAAATTTTTTTTTTTTAATCGAAAAACTATTTAGCAAACATCTGATTGTAAATGACAGTGACTTCAACTTTACACTATAGTGTTGCATTGTTTCTCTTTTAAATATTTTTATTGCAGAAGTGAATAACTTTTTCATCAGAATATAATACTATTATGCAGTTTTACTGCTGTTTTACTATGATTTTTCAGCTTATTTACCTTCCTGGTGAAGAAAAGTCTGAGAACAGTGTGGCAATGAGGGACGGGGACTTCCTACCTTTTTCCCCTGATGCTCAGCAATAAAGCTCTCAGCCTCTATCTTGCTTTTGGGCAATCCACTCTCCTCCATCTGGGTGCACTGCATCAGCATCCAGTCCAGCAGGGGGCGCTGATCGGCCTTGAACAACTGCAGCTGATGGGCTTCTTGCAGCCTCTCCTTCCTGTAATGGCAGCTCCAATTAATCCAACACATCACTCCACAAACACCATAATATCTCAGGTAGTTTCTCCATTAAACACATATTTACTTAGTTCGGTTTAGAACTACTTGAGAAATTCCTAGAGTATTTGAAAGAGTCATGATGACCATTAAAAATTCACACTGGGTGTGTAAAATATGTAGGCACTAGTAGGTCCGTCAAAGCTTTTTATTCTATTGTGGAACAGTAACATTATTTTTTTTTCCAAATATGCTTTAAATGGGGGACCAAAACTGCATATAAAACTGCAATCTTTCTTCGTAGCACCTTCGAGGGTCTTTGTACAATCTGAAATGAGATTCACTCAATTTTCCACAATCAACTACTATCCCTCCAAAGATCTAGGCAGCTTTGCTTGCGAATTTTGCATTTGGGGAAATGCTAGGATACGTTCAGAATGATATATCATAGTTTTGTCTCAAGAATGGGGGTTCAAACGCCCTAGCTATGGCAATCTACCTGAGATTGACCTCCTTCTCCAGTTTCAGCAGGGCAGCTGTCACTTCCTGTTGCTTTTTTTTTCGCTTCTCGGCCATCACAGAGTGACTCTTCAGTCTGGACTCCTTCTCCAGGGCCTGGTTCATAATTTAAATCAGCTGGTATGAGTAAGTTTCGCTGAGGCTCCACAGACAGCATCCATCGGCCAATGATATCACCAACTCACCGTGGCCTTCTCCTGGATGACCCTGACCTCCCGCTCCATCTCCTCATGTCGGCGAATCAGGTTCTCTACACTCTCGACATCCTGGCCGAAGTCCTGACCTTGCATCAGTAGCATCTGCCAAGAGACGGAAATGACCATCCTCATCCTAAGTTAATAGCATATTGTCGAAATAAATGCCTGATGGCAGTGTGAAGTTGGGATTTTTCTGCATTTAAAGGTAAATGCAGTACAAAAAAGAGCACCTTTCGTCAAATCAGCTCATTAAATGTTCATTTTTAATTTTACTAGATTTTTTATTTTACTTCTAGAAACCTAAGTCAGTAAATGTGTTATGGTACTGGATATTTGTCTTTTTTTTTTTTCGTGGTATAAAAAAAAAAAAAAAAAAAAACCCTACCTTTGAATTCTGAACATTCTTTTTCATGAACAAAAACCCCTGCTACGGCTGTGACGGAACCTTCCGGCATGCAGATATTCGAACAAAGAGAAACCCCAACTCGACTGAGCCGTTCTGATTTTGTGACCGTGTCACGTGTCAGTTCGAGCCGGGACCACCCTCTCACCTTCTCGCCCGTCCTCTCTCGGATTTCTTCAAGCTCTCTAATGAGAGAGTGGACCTCAAGGGCCCCCTCCAGCTTTTTCTTGTAGCTATTCAGGTTGCCATGGAAATTGCTCCATCTTAGTTAAGGGGAGGGAAAGTAAACAGACCCGTAGGTTACAGTCACAGAAAAAAAGGCTAAGTCTGTCCCAGTCAAGCATCCAAAACAAGCTCCCCAATAAACTGTAATCACGGCTGAGGTGAGGAAGTTATTAGCCTCGTTATCAGCATCTCAAGGTAACATCACAGTAATACACAGCACAGGGGTTTTCTACACACTTTCATTCAAGACCTTTTGACGACCATCTAATCCTTTACCACTTCAGGCTGTTTTCATTCAAGTGAAAACGCCAACTTCACTAGATGAGTCATTATTGTGGTAGTTCAGGGGTCCCTCTTCCATCCGTAAAAAACTAAAGGGTGTTATTCTCAAAGCACCAGTGGTAAGGTTACACTTTC
The DNA here is from genome assembly GCA_025775065.1 of Hiodon alosoides. Classification (NCBI taxonomy): domain Eukaryota; kingdom Metazoa; phylum Chordata; class Actinopteri; order Hiodontiformes; family Hiodontidae; genus Hiodon; species Hiodon alosoides. The sequence goes on along the minus strand of JAOYSI010072970.1, from coordinate 32,635 downwards.
ATTAAGTTCAGTCATGGTTATTCCCCCCTCTGTTTTCAGCCGCTTCAGAAAATATTGGCCTTATGCTAAGTGTTCTTGATTTGATTACTTTCAAATTGTTGATACAAAAGCAGAGCTTGAAAAAAAAAAAGTAATCACAGAGATAATAACATATTCCAAACGAAAAATTCAGGATTTAAAATTTGTACCAATTCATTGAGACAGCCCCGGGATACAGACCCCGTGAACACAAGTTCATTACCAAGTTTTCTCAGTATAGACGAGTGGGACCGAATTTAAGAGCTTTTACAAGGCGGTGCTTCATGGGGGGGTGGGGGGGGTGGAGGGCCTGATTGTATTGTTTGAAAGGGTACTGTCCAGCGAGGGTTGCTAAGTGCTGGTTCATTAATGAGAAGGAGGCGGGAGTTACCTGTCATTGAGCTGTTGCCTGCGTTGCTTCACGGTGGCCACTTCATTCCTGTTCTGCCTCTCCAGCCTCGCAGCGAGGTTATTAATGGCTTTGATGTGAGCGTCGTCCACAGTCACTTCCTGCTGACACAGGGCTCAGATTTTTAGTGCATAAGCTGAAACCTGTTAGGCTTGTCATACATGACAACACGACACTTTGAAGTCACAGAGGAGCTGGGGGACAGCAGATGGAACGTGGGTTAAGGTACTAGACTTGTTGTAAAGCGGTAGGCCACGTAAGTTGCTGTGGAATATCTGCTAAGAAAACAAACAAACGATAAAGAGTGCAGATGATCTGAGGAGGCTCGCGCTCACCCCAGAGCCCCTGAACTCGTTCAGCTTCTTCAGCAGTTGCAGGCCGTGCTCGTAGTCCTCTCCAACATCGCCCACGTTTATCATCACCTCCTGCAAAGAACCGGGAGATAAACAAAGGAAACATTAACAAATCTGACATTCTGCTAATGTGGAAAGCAAAAAACTCAGAACTACAGCACAATTAGCAGGATTAACTTTGCAGTTAACGTGCTACATTATAAGTGGTCCAGAGAGGGGTCTAAAAATGCTAAATATGGACAATCCAAAAGATATTAACCCTCTCCAATATGCAAAAACCAATGCAACTGACATAAAAAAATATACATAGGGGTTATTATTTAAAAGATATTATTTCCACGGAACTTAAAATGTACTTTCCATTATCTACAATTATCCGTCAAGCGATAATAAAACCATTCAAATTTTCTAAGGTGAACTGAATGGGATAACTACAACTGTGAACTTTTAAAAGGGTCCTCAGTCACTGTGATTCAGCAGCCTGGGGGAGTGGCCATACCTTGTGTCTGATCCAGGCCTCCACCTGGTCCACTTTCTGCAGGAACTCCAGGAAGTCCCTGTTTCCTTCCAGCATCTTCCCCCGGGCAGCCACTGCCCGCTTCAGCTCCTCCCAGTGGTCGCCCAGGGCAGCAGCGCTCCGACGCACGTCCTGGGACCTGGGGTGCCGCAGTGAGACCAGCTCTGCACCCGCCTAGAGTCAAAACCTCCCGATTAGCAGGCAGTCTGATTTGCATTCGTTTACCTAAGGGATAATCTGCTCAGGTTCTTTTTTTTCTCATCAGAATTTTTAAATACTAGCAGGTGACCAATAGGAATAAAATAATCAAAAATTGACATTTAAGAGTCACAATGTCGTACAAATAGATTTGTTTTGGTTATTTTTGTGTACTCATATGAAGAAATAAGTGTTCTTTTCCTTCCTCCAACGGAAAAAAAAAAACCAACAAAATGTTTTGAGGGACACACCTGCTGCACGGAGTTGATGATCTCGTTGTGGGCCAGGATTTCCGCCTCAAAAACCTGATGCTTCTGAAGCAGCTTCATCTTCACCCGCAGGTCGCTCAGGTCCTTCTTGGAGTCATCCTGCATCTTCTGCATGCGCTCTGAGATCCATCCCTCTCCCTGAAGCACATGGAGCCTGGTGAATCATCCAACCATACAGAGACTGCAAACCAAGTGGCATTTTAGCCTGTTTTTTTGGCTCCTGCAGTCAGCAAGCCAACGGGAACATGATGCACTGAAAGAAAGCCCTGCTGAAATCTGCTGAAACCCGTTCTGTGACGATGCGCGGTATTCAATACGGCCACCTGGCAAGGCTTCGAACCCACGGCAGAGGGATGCACTGTACCTCGGCTGCATTGCGCGTGAAGACACCCAGCAGCCTGGAGACGGCCAGCTCCTCCCTGCGCTTGCTGGAGAGCCCCTTGATCCGGGTCCTCCTCTCCAGGAGAGGTTTCAGCTTGCTCTGGATGCGATTGTTCCTCTCTCTATTCATGTCCCCTTTCTTGAGTCTGTCAGCCAGCTCCAGCAGAGAGGTCACCTGAAGACCACAATCAGACCTGGTCACACAGGCCTTTAAAAAAAAAATTGTCATCAGTAATGTGGGAGTGCGTACCTTTTCTTCCTGGGAGATAAGCAACTTCTCGAAGGCCTCGTGACGTTTGATGAGTCTTTCCGTCTCATCAACAGAGGTCCCCAGATCACTGCTCTTGAGGAGGATCTGGAAAGAACATCAGTTATTAACTCACAAAACCATGGTTCAAAAGGTTTGCCACTTAAAAATGTATTCAGTTTATGTTAAATAGGAACCAAAGACATTTGTACTTTTATCATACATTTTACGTTTTATACAATCTTTAAAAAAAGAAGAAACTTCATACACATAGGTTAGCTTAATGGTGTTTGTTGTCACTGTGGTCACACTGAAGTGCAATGCAATTCTGGCTAGATTAGGATACAGTATATGTTTCTTTCAAAATGAATGGTCACCAATAATATAAAAATGTATTAAAAAGATACTTTTTATTCAGTGCTCACCCACCAACATTCTCAAAGTTTCCTTCCCCCGGAGTTGAGGAAACCATTGCTCACCTCCTGTGCGTTTGTGATCTTCTTCAGGTGCCCTAGGTCTCTGTAGAAGACCTGCTCGAGGTGGGTTCCCTCCAGCCACTGTCGTTTCTGCTCCCAATGAGCGTGTAGCTTGTTCCTTTCCTCCTGCAAAGCCCGCAGTCTCTCCTGGACCTGAAATGTTGGCCAGCCACGTCATGATGACTTCAGGCCGACTTCTCTAACAAAGATTTATCCTCTGCCCTGTTCTTCAAACCCTAACCCTACATACCTCCTTGGCGTTGGGGAAGCCCTCCTCCAGCAGCAGCTCCTGGCCCATGGACACTGCCTGGGTGAAGGTCTCCTCGTGGGCAGTCAACTCGGCCTTTAGCTGCTGGTGTTGGGCCACCTGCAGGCTGGAGTTGGACACGTCCCGGACGGACTCCTCTGCCTGCATCCCACTCAAGACCTGTGCACACCACAGGGAGTAGTCCTGTGCCTGCAGCACCCAGATCAAAATAGGACAAAAGTGTTGTTAAAAAGTGAATTATTACTCAGATTACATTTCATAGACCAGCACTCATCAAGTTCCATTTTTAATCCCACAGTAGATTATTTTGATCATGAATTTGAATGAAAGTTTTATTAGTTCCAAATTGGACTAATGCATTTCACCAAGAGTAGGGATTTGAATTAGAATTGTCCTTTCAAAAATTTCTGCTGGGCCAAATCCTGGGGATGTAAATGGTGCCTGTTCTTTAGGTTATTTTTGTAATATTATTTAAAATTTCCTGCCAAATTTACAATTGGCGATTGTGCTAATACATGTCGGCTCATACTTTAAATCCTGCTAGCACACATGGGAAAGATGAGGATGTCATAAAAACACTCTGAACCATGAGAGGTTCAGCTGAAATCGGAGGAGAAGCGTGTCCCACTCGGTGGCATGGCCAGCCAACAGGTTCTAGGGACACCGGCAGGAGACAAGGTGAGAGAAGCCCTGCCAATTTAACCCACACTTTGCAAATTGTGCACCAATACTGTGTTCTTAAGGTCACAAACGGAAAATGATATGAGCTGGATTTTAATCCACCTCACAGGGCTCAATCTGCCCCCAGGGAGCTCGTATTACTGCCTGAGCCACTGGGGCCAGCACACTGCCTTTCTGACGGCAACGTCTGCTGTGCAGAGGGGACTGGAAGCGACACTTGCCATGTTAAGGAATATGTAGAGGAGCCGGGCCTGTTCGAGATCCTCGCCTCTGTGCTCCACACAGGCCTTCAGCTTCTCCCAGACCTCCACCACCTCCTGCTGGCGGTCCTGTAGCAGTGCCCTCTGCTCGGGAGGGCTGTGCTCCAGCCCCGCGTCCACGGTGTCCAGCAGCTCCTGGAGCTGAGGAGGTGCACAGAGGGAAGCGTCCGAGTCACACCCAGGTCTCACGCAGGACACGGCGGCACGTGGACACGCGCTCCCGTACCTGCTGCTCGTTCCCTGCCAGCTCATGACCCAGTGCCTTGTGTTTGCGCAGCTGGGACTGCACCCCTCGCAGGTCTTTGGCGAGGTCGTCGGGAATGCTCTTGTACCTCTCCTGGTGGGGGGGGGGGGGGGGGAGAAACACTTCAGTGGCAGAGCAACACTCCGTGCAGGCAATTTTACCTCATCAGACGTGACCAAGAGGCAACATTACAGGGGTAATCATTTAATAATGAGAGATATGGCAGATGAGCGTCTTGTTATTGATTTGGATAATGCGTTGGATTCCACCTCAATGTGTCCCAGGGCATCCGTCATGTCTTGGTAAGACTTGTGACACCATTCGGCTTTCACTAGTCTCTCCTGACGACCCATGGCCAAGTGCTGCAACTCTTCCCAGGAGGCCCTGCATGATTTGGAAGCAAAATCATGCCGAAAGTCAGCACACATAAATGTTTCCTAAATTTAATTAACACTAATGAAATATTTTCAATCAGGATTTTATCCTGCCGATAAAACGCTCATGTAGAAATAATCAAAGATAAACTTCTCTCCTGGGTGCCATCTTTCAGATGACTTATCCTTAACATTCTGATGTCCATTTGTAAATGTATACATTTTGAGCGTGCAGTACGTGGGTGAGCGCTTCACCTGAGGTGAACTAGTATTTCCTGGATGCGGGAGGCCTGGGGGTGCCCATGCAGGATCAGAGAGTCCGCCAGGTCTATGCAGCTCTGCATCCTCTCCGCACCTACCTCCAGCTGCCTGAGGAACGCCTCAAAGTTAGCCTGCAGGTGCTGTTTGGGAAGAGTATGGAGGGGGGGATTTGTCCATCATCATTTATGGTCCCCTCTGCCCATAACAATGATGATGTTGTTTCACAGAACCATGATCCTGTACTAATCCTACACTAGTCACTAAGTAAACTCCAATCAGATATAAAAGAAGAAGCTTTTTGTGTTAACCAAGGGCATAAATATGGTGTCTTGCTTACCAGTATGTGCTCGTGGTTGTTCCCATAATCCTCTGAGGAGGCAACTTGTCTCTGCTGCGCAATCCATTTCTCCAGTTCTGAGGACTCTCGGCTGTATTCCTGGAAGCGGAGGGTCTCCCGCAGCCGCTGGGTCCTGACACACAGACAGACAATTATACAGGCTGGCAGAGCAAGAAAGACAGACGTTCACACAAACAGAGTGCAGTGGAGTTTGAAATCCATAAGCCATACCTGACTGAGGCTAAGTGCTGTAACTTGCTCAGCTTGCTGCCGATAGCAGTGTGGGGCCAATCCACCTCACCCTGGCTCCAGACACCAGACGCACGCTCCACACTGTCCGCGAACTCCATCACCTGGGCCTCCAGTACATCTATCTGCCCTTCAACTGCCTAAAATACATGGTGCCCGACACCTTCACAAACACAGTAAAAGACTCCTTGCCGCCCCCCATAATTGTTTTTAGGCCTGTAAGGAGCCCATTGGTACAAACAAAGGAAGGGGCAAAGTTTGGGATAGAACCTGGTGCTTCTTCACAAGGCTGAGGGTGGATAGTTCGTTCTTGCCGTAGTCCTCACTGCTGACCAAGAGTGTAACCTCTGACAGACGAGTCTCCAGCTCAGTACCATCCAGTAAGATCTGAATGTAGGCATAGGACGCAGAGGGATGTTAATCAACAGATACTTCTAATTGATAACTTTAATGTCTGAATAAATAGTTAAAGAGAGGCTGCCACACCTGCTCTCGAGTGACAGCTCTGGTCAGGAGGGAGGCTCGTTTCTCACAGGCTTCCTCCAGCTCCTCCCACTCCGCAGCGAGATGGGCACATCTCTCTTGAAGCTCCTCCCCTTGAGACTGCCTGGCTCTTCCCGTGATCCTCCCCTTCTCCAGCACTCGCTGGAGGTGTTGCCGATGGGCATTCACCTCCGCTTGTAGCTCCTGATCGGACACGTAACACGCTCAGTTCACAGACAAAACTCAGAGCTCGTGACATCATAAGGATGCTTTTTTAAATCTAAGAAACAACTCAAAGCAAAAATTATTTTTAACCCACCAGTTGAATCCCATTTAATGTGATATTAAAAAAATGACCATGCACCACATTTTTGCTGAGGTACATGCCAACATAACTGAACAAGTAAATGAGATGTGATTTCCAATAAGTAATAACTTGCTTTACTATGGTCAACCAGAAACTGATTGCTGCGACCCTCACCTCCAAAATCTCTAACAAAGCTATCACTTGAAGATTTATGACAGGGACCGCAATCAGACATATATCTACTTAAACCCTCCACTCCATCTCCACAGGCTGAAGTAGCGCCCAGCACAAAAATGAATAAGTAGCGGAATTGTGCACTTATCAAGCCAAGAAAATCTGCTGAAACCTTGTGTTTTTGAAGCAGGTTGAGGGCATCAGCGAGAGATCTTCCGTACAGTGTTGAGCTGGCCACGGGATAGTGCTCCGAGATCCAGGAGAGCTCCAGGTCCAGGTCATGGTAGAATCCGTACAGGGCGACAGACGCCTCCAGCTGTGTCCGCCGGTGGTCCAGAGGTTCTTGCAGGGACTCAAACCTGCATGACATTGAACAATTTAAAATCTGACAGTTTAGTAAAGATTTTTTCCCCTATAAAGGATCTTATTGTCCTTAACAACACAGAGAAGGGTGCTTGACAGAAGGCTCTTAAAAGTCCACAGTCGTTAAGAATGAAATATCAATATCATGACAACAGGTCTCACAATGAGCAAAAACCCCCAAATCCACATTGAGACTAAACTCACAGCTTCAGGTAGCTCTCAGTCTCTCGCAGGATGCGCTGGGAGTCAAAGTGGTTGGTGGCCATGTGCTTGGCATGCGTGATAATGGCATTCATCTTCTCGGCTAGCTCTTGGGCCTCCTGCTCAAGCTGCTTGTGCTCTTTCAGAAGCTGGCGGCTGGAGCGGAGGTCGTGACCCTTCCCGGCATTCTGCAGCATCCTCTGGATGGCTTCGATCTTCACCTTGGCATCCTGGACAGAGCATATCCATTTAACCCCCAGACGCTGCACATTTGTCACCGTTATCAGTCACGTCTGCAGTTTATGTTTGCAGAACTTGATTATGAGGCAATGGTTTTATTAAAATAACAACAGAAGGACAAGGTCGGTTTTATTCGCTCTCTACTATGACTAGGCTTTGGATACGTTTCCCTTTGCTTGCTCCGAGAGGGTAATTCCTGTGAATAATTTACAGTGGTCAATAAGGTGTGGACGGGTCCCTGTGCCTGGCTCTGACTGGGTAGTTTGATCCCAGGATAAAGTCCAGAAGCATTTTTCTGTGTCAGTCACCTGCAGCAGCTCCATCAGCTGCTCCTGCTGGCCGGCTTGCCTTAACTTGTCTCCTCTCTCCGCCATCTTCTCCTGAAGCTCCTGCCACCGGCCGCTGACCTCCGCCGACTTCTCCCGGACGGCCTTTCGGTTGTAGTGACCCTCTGACAGCATCTCCTGCCCCCTCTGGCTCAGGGATTTAAAAACAGCCATCAGCCTTTATGCAGAACCAAGTAACAAAGCCAAAGAAATGTGCTCGTGTCAGTTCTATGCAGTTCTAAACTCCAAGCGCTGAGGATCATGAAACATACAAGGAAAACCTTATGTATTGTAGGAAAACCAAAAGATGAACTGTAAAAAAACCAAAACAACGTAAACTAGATGAAATAGATTCCTCACCTCCCAATCGCTTCTGTTCGCGTTTGCAAGCTCGGCATTTGTCTGAGATCTAGGCGAACTCACGTAGGTCTACGTTACCTCTTTCAGCCGGTCAAGTCGCACTTGGTTGGCCCGCATCTCCCTCTCTGCTGCCTCGTGTCTCTTCAGCTTGCGAAGGATGTTGGTGGGGTCGCGGTAGGACTGGTCCTCCGCGATCTCAAACTTCTCGTCCATCCACAGCAGAATCTCCACCACATCGCGGTGGAACTCCTGCAGGTGCGCGACACCGGGGGGACGATAGGGCGTGGTTACTTGCGCAGTTGATGGTGCCCATTTAGGTCATGTGTAGGGGTTTGTGGGGGGTAGAGAGGAGTAAAGCTAACTTTCCGTTGGACAGAGACGGCTGGTGTGGATTTTCACTTATTTAATTAATCAGGCTATTATTTAGTTCACATTCTTTTCTCAAAGAAAAGAATGCAGACCCAATAATGTAATCAATTCACATTTCATTGGCTACCTTTTCTTCAATTTGCAAGAAAATATATGGCTTACGATGTCCTTTATTGTTGTTTATATTGCCTGACTTGACATATTTAAACACAATTTAGACGATGAAGATGCTCCTATCCAGGGATGGGTGTGAGTGTGAGAGGGGGCGGGGGGTTTAACATGGAGGATGAGAGTGTACAGGTGTTAAAGAAACACTGTATTTTATTAAATATAGACGAGCGGTAAACAGGCGATCATACAGAGGCATCGTGGGTTTTTTTTACCTGATACTTCTTGGAGGCAAGCAGGAGCGTTCTTCTGTTTTCACTGCTCGCGCCCAGCTTTCTGCTGCATTCTTCCACAGTCTCTAACCTCTGCTGAATCCTGAGAAAGAAACATATACCTTATAAATAGGCAAACACACAAAAATAACAACACAAGACTTTTATTAACTCCAAAACTATTTGGGTCTTAAATCCATTCACGAGAGTGTCCATGTTATCTGTGGATGAGGCTCTGGAAGGAATTAACATGCCACTCTGCTTGGGTTTCAGGGAGTTTGGCTATCGCACTGTGAATACGCTCAAAAAAGAAAACCCAAAGTGCAAAGAGAAGAAGCCTCACTCAAACTCAAAGATACTAAAATTTCCTGTTGCTTTAGATGCACAGATTCAGAATTAATACATTGGTGACCAAGATTTATAACACATTTAATATATTCTACTGTAGTAAACTAACACTATATCTACTATTTCTACTATATTGTATTTCTGTCTGGTATTTTGGTATCATCGGATCAGTACACAGTACAAAAATCTTGCCCATGAATGCAACGAAACTGTGTAGCACGATTGTAAATCCTATTTTGGTTTATATAATCATTGCGTCTTCAGTATAATTAAGGTATCATGCCCAGAGAAAGCACATGCATATGAATACCCCATCCCATGTGTCCGATGAGTCAGATTTTATTTATCAGATTCGTTTCAGTGCTTTTGGCAGGAGAGGATTGTCCTCACTGTTTGGCAGCATAGTGACCCTTGGAGGTTAGCTCAGAGCTCTTGGTGTGCAGGAGGATAATGCGCTGATCCAGTGCCCTCAGTAGGCCCTCCAACTCCTCCTGCCTACCCAGGAGGCTGTGCACACTGTCCACCGAGTCCTGCAAGACAGACACGGACGCAGGAACCGCGTTAGAAAGGGGCGGAGGAGGGCACCGTTCTACACAAAGACGCGGCATCGGGCCTACTACAGGGTGTTCACTGTAAGTCATCCTGAGCGTGCCCACGCCGTGGACCGAGAAGCGTGAACTTCGACAAAGTGAAACTTCCCCACATTACATATTTCGTAATTGTTTTATTTTTTTACTCATTTACTAAAGATTAGTTTAATTGAGATCAACAGATTTTTCCGTCCATGTTGGGACAGGTGGTATGATACTGCATGATTCTGATTTGTCCGCTTTGTTAGCATCTCACCCCCAAGTCCGTCACTCTCAGCCTGGCCTCATGGCTAGACAGCGCCGCTTCGATCCGATCCGCCTCCCGGTTGAACTTCTGCAGCTCCACGCCTTCCTCCAGCCGCCGGTTCCGACTGGCCCAGAGCTTGCTCAGCTCCTCCCACTCGCAGTCCAGTTTTCTCAGGGTCTGTTGGACTTCGGTCCCGTTCCCGGCGGACGGGCGGGCCAGTGACCGCCCCAGCTTGTCCATGTCGTTCACCCTGAAGAGACACAAACACTGGATATCTGGCACATGTGCACTCTGACGCAGCAGGCCAATGGCGCACGACTGGCTTCTGTATATTTTAAAGCCACGATCAGCGGTAAAGAATGAAGGGTTTTCTTTGCTTGAGTGGATTTAGTATCCTTTGATAGATTTCAAATTCCCTTCCAAATCATCCGACCCGTTTTAGTGAACTAAGGTCAATTGGGCCTAATGTACAGTCGACAGCATCCGTGATGAGCGAGTACATCTTTTTTTATAAATCTTTCATGGGATTTATGAAGAATGATGAAATCCAATTATAAACAGATGGGATAATGGAGACGCGGGTTGGTTTTACTGGCAGTGACAGAAGACACAATCTATTTTGAGTTACACCTTTTAGACTGGTTCCTTTACTTGTCAGAATGTCAATCAATCCGTTCAAAATTTGAATTTGAGGAGTTTAATATATTTGATGCCTGATTATATAATATATAGTGAGACTTAAAACAATAAAAAAAAACTTTAAAAATAGTGAAAACATAAACGTTTAGGATTGTCCTGCCTTGGCTCAGAATCCTGTCATGGAATTCAGCCATTCTCATACCACAGCCCTAGCCTTGCTTGAATCTGTATCACTGTGAATGGAATCTTGGCGGTCTGTATCGCAGAGATTCTCCACGGCAATAACGACAACCCTTCAAGCTCTGTCTTACCTCTTCTTCTGCTCCTCAATATCCTGCCGCAGCTCTTGGTTCTCCTTCAGCAAGGCCTGAGCGGATGCCACATCCAAGGCGTTCTCCTCCCCCGCCAGGCGTTCCCGCATGGCCCCCGCCCACAGAAGCAGGTCCCGAGCCTCCTGTTGGAACCTCAGCCGCTGCTGGGCCTCCTGCAGTGCCGCGCGCCTCTGCTCCGCGCGCCCCCTCACCTGCTGCAGCAGACGCTGCAGGCCCCGGACCTCCTCCATGATGGCTGCACTCTCCGCAGGGCTCGAGTCCTGCTTCCTGTCCCATGGGACACAATCCCCCAGGACCAAAGAAGTCAGAGCCAAACATACAGCACAGATCCCAAATCCTAGCCATTAGTTTAGCTTTTTTTCACATTTGCGGCCAGTGTATCTCGCCCTGATGACCCTGCAAGTAATTAAGAACTTAGGGGGCGTGCCAAGTGTCTCCCAAATGAATCAGTGTAAGTATAAATGTAATGAACAGACTGATCAATTCGGTGATAAATCGGCCCTAAAGAAACCAAAGAAGGACCCACATTTTGGCAATGCTCTTCAGATACTCGATCTTCCTTTCCAAGACCTGGATCTCCCGCTCAGCCTGAGTCTGCCAGTGGCTCTCGGCCTGCAGAGAGGCCGAGGAGCTGGTCCACTGCGGGACGTCCAGCTGGGCCAGCTTATCTTCCAGCTGAGCCTTGGTGTCCTGGCAGTTCTGCAGGAAGGACTTGATGTCGGCAGAACCGAGGAGCTCGTGCCCCTTCTCGTCCTTAAGGGCCTGCATGCGTTCCCACCTAACAGCAGGAGGCATGGTGTCACAGAGGAGTCCTCCGAGAGATTTCTTCTGCTGTTGCCTTTTTTGTACGGTAAATTCGGAGAAAGCAGTTAAAAGAGTTCAGCAGCGTTTCGGGGTAGCTCCACACTCACTTACCTGGAGCTGACCTCGGCCTGTCGAATCCGGATCTCTCTCTGCCTGCTGTGCCCGCTTTTCACAAGCTCCTCCCCTAGCTTGGTGATGTTGTCGAGCTGACTCCTCCCACTTGCCAGCTCGGTGAGAAAATTCTAAAAGAGGAAAAATCTAATGGTTTACTGCTCCTTAAACCGAATTCCGGGGCTGAAGCCCGGAACTTTGGTCTCTCACCTCATATTTGGCCTGCATCACGTCCACATTCTCTGAGGTGGGACTGAAGGCATTTAGCACGCTCTCTTTGTCTTCCATCCACGACTCGAACTCTTTACAGGTGTTGTAAAAGCGGTATAGTCGCACAGCCTCCTCTAGGGCTTTCTTCCGGGACTGGAAGCAAATCAATAACTAAACTTAATAGTGGATCATTGTAGAATGCATTCATTTGTTCCATGTGTTAATTAAACTATTTTAGTAACTATTATACTATATAGCTACTTTAGAACTAAGAGCATTGTTCAACTTATTTGAATTTCCGCCCCTTGTCATCTCAGCATGTTCTTACAGGATTTTTTTTTTTTAATGCATGTAGTAGCATGTAGTTTCCGAACAGAAAGGGAGAAATTCTGAAAAGCAGGTGAATTTGTGGACTTTTCCCAACCTGGGCCAGGGTCCGCAGGTCGTCGAAGCTGCTCTCCAGACCGCTCTGCGTGCTCATGATGGTGTCGCTCTGGAAGTGGGGGTCCGGCAGCAAGGCAGAGGGGATCTCGGTGGTCCCGCGTCGCATGGAGCGGCTGCGGCGTGGGCGGCTCACCTTCTGGGGGGGGCTCGCCAGGGTCCCGTTGTTCAGGGCAGGGGCGGGGCGCTCCACCTGTCCATCCCAACAAAAGCCAACACTTAAAACGCGTAGCCTGTGCCAAACCACATAATTTCAATCAATTCTCCTATTAACCTGCTGCTATGAGTGGATAGTTTAAAAAAAAAAACACTTTCAGTCTAAGAGAAACGCTCGGCCTCTGAAAAGCTTCAGCCTTATTGATTATTAATCCGACTGCAACCAAAGACGTGTGAGAGATTTCACTTTGCTTCGCTTCGATTGGCTCCAGTGATGACAAAGCCCGGCGGATCATTACACAGGTGGCAAGCCCTTACGCTGGGTGGGAGTTCTGTGATGTAGGTCGTCGGAACCAGCTGCTGATTGCCTTTGCAGTCCTTCACCAGCCACTTGTCATTCATCCCCTTGCTGAGGACAGTTACAATTTCTCCCCTATCCAAAGTCACCTTCTCACCTGCAGAGATGTGGGAATTCATGTTTAAACTAAAGGTGTGTTCTGTAAAGCACTTATATATATATATATATATATATATATATATATATATGGGTATATGATTTATGCACACTCTGCAATGTCGAATGTGACAGAATTTCCACACGTCTAGGATTTATAACTTCGGAATCTCCATAACTAGACGATGTGTGAAAACTTATATTAAGCCTTGCTGGGGTTACAGATAGATTCAGTTTAAAGGAACAGGAATATCCAAAGCTTAACTGGCTAATATGTTTGTTTTGTTAACCGAAAGAGGGCTTGGTACTGCACTAAACTGAACTAAAGGGACATTCATACTGTGAATAAGCATCTTCCCAGGTCTTAATTCCCCGAGACTTGGACCTCAAGGGGAGGACCACGCTGAATTAGGATATTTCCAGTCTAAGTCCTTGAGGTCCAGTGTCAGCCGTTACCTCTGTATTTGAACCTCATCTTGGCCTGGTGGGTCACGGTGGGCTCCTGTGCCCTGGACGAAGACCAGGTCTTTTCTGCCTTCTGTGTGGCAGTTCCCCCCAGCACCTTGGCCCGCTTATCTTCCTCCTCCTCCTCCTCCCCGGAGGAAGCCGTTTCCTGGGCCCTGGTGTTCTCCTGGGGCTCTGCCTGCACCCAGAGAGGACCAAACTCACGCAAAACGGTTTCCTCCTCTGCAGCCCTTCAGTAGCGGAATCTGTGTTAGACACCTCGACACTTCCCGGACTTGTAAACTCTATTAACACGTTGGCATGGTTCTTGAGTACTTTGGTGTCATAAACTCAATGGAAAAAATTGTATACATATTCAAACTTACTTATTGCCAGAACTAATATGCGGAAAAAGACAATTTATTCAATTCCAAATTACATTCCCATTTGTTTAAATACCCAATTGGAAATTACTGTTTAATTCTAAGTTTACTACATTTCAGCGACTTCTGAGCATTGTCATTTAAAGGCTCACCGTGAGAGGGGCCTTCAGGGCAGCAGTCCTGGCCAGTCCTCCCAGCCTCTTCACCTCAAAGCCATACGCCTCTATGTCTTTCTCCAGCCGCAGGTGTCGCTGGAGCAAGGCGTCAGAGCCCGACTCATCCTTCCCATAATCCTTGCTGGTCAAAAGGTGCCGCCGGTCACTAAGCCAGGATTCGGCCTCGCTCGCATCCGCAAAGTACTGGGAGCGAGGAAGAGGGAAAGTCAGGGTCACGACAGGACGGGGGGGAAAAGTTTCTTGACTAAATTAAAATTGATTGCCCGTTTGAATATTTTAACTGGTGTTCAAGGACCTGTTTGATGGTACTGGCCGCGTCCAGCCGGTCCTTGAGATTGGCTACTTCCTCCTTCAGGTGCCGCCACTGCTTCCGCAGAGTGTTAAGCCACTTCTGGATGTCCTTCTCATTGGGGTGTTTCCGACCGCAGAGTTCCTGGCCTCTGCCCAGCACACTGGAACACAGTGACTCGTGGGACTGCGTTTCCGCTTCCAGGGCCTGCAGACGTAGGGAAAGTGACCGAGCAGAAAACACACTCAGGAGCAGATAAAACCAGCTGCAAAGCTGTGTACGCCAAATATCCGTGTCCACGACCTTGCATTTCTCATTGTTGAAAAGTTGTTTGCTTCGAATAAACAACCATAAAAATGGTGACCCGTGTTCTTGGCTGGAGTATGGACCCCCACCTTGTGTTTCTGGATGGACAGCAGGATGTGGTTGAGATCGCGGCCCAGATTTGCGGTCCGCACCAGCTGCCACTTCTCATAGATCCAGGCCTCGACCTCCTCGCAGTCGCGGAAAAACTCAAAGAGCTTCAGCTGTTCCTGCAAACCTTGCCTCCTGTCAGGGGAGAAGGAGAATTACCATAGTTACGATCCAATAGCATTGGGGCATTTCTTACGTTCTTTATGAATATTCACTGGGGTTTTGTTTGTCTTCTGCTGTTACAGGCTGAACCCTGGACAGCTTGTTGTGGTGCCAAAAGTAGTTCATTTTGTCCACGTTCATATCCAGATTATAAAGATCAAAAAAGGTATCACCACAGAGGATTGCACAGATACTAATAATAATAAGTAATAAGTAACACATAGATTCCCCATTAAGAAAACATCAATTTCTTAATAACTAATATCAAAGCCCTCCCTGTCAGATTTCTGACAATAAACAAAAAACTTTTAGTGGGATCAGACACATGTGGTAAAGGCTCTGGTCGATTAAAACATACCTTTTTTTACTCTGGGTGACCAGAGAATTATACTGTGCGTTGAGAGCCCTAACTCGGGTCTGGATCTGCTGGCCGTCGTTGTGCTTCCCCTCAAAAGTGCTGCCCACGATGGCATTTAGGCTCTCTCCTTGGGAGGAGATTTGGGCATCTAGGAGATCCTGCTTCTGCAGCAGAGCCACCACATCTGGTAGCTGCTTCCCATAATCCTCGGAGGCCACCTGCACCTGAGCGAAAGAGAGAGAGACAGAAAGTTATGTTTTTCGTAAGTCATTTAGTACATTAGTCATTTTTAACTAACGTAAAAGGTCAATCAAATCAATTCTCTTGTACCTGCAAATCCTGAAGGTCCTGGGACACCAGCTCAATGTCCCTAAGAACCCCACAGGTGTTTACGATGCCTCCGAGGAAGTCCCGGTACTCCTGCAACTGCACAAGGACATCTTTCCAGCGTTTAGCGATATCCTTCTGTCTAAAAGACAGAGAAATTACATTAACATTTCAAACTTTCAAACAGGGGCCCATGAGGGAACGGACGGTGGGTAACGGGTGGGTAAGGCTCACCTCCCAGTCACCTGGGCCTTGCTGTGGTAGTTCTCTCTCTCTATGGTGGCCGCCATGTCACTCAGCGCGCGAAAGCGCGGCTCGCGGGCCTGCACGTCCGTGTTGAGGGCCTCCAGGCGGCGCGCGGCGGCGCGGGCCTCCTCCAGGCCCTTCAAGCCCCGGAAGTCCTGCCGGCGGAGCAGCAGCACCGTGTCCTCCAGGTAGCTCTCCCGCAGGTCCGCCTTGCGCCAGAACTTCTGCGCAAGCTGCTCCAGCCGCTCCAGCCTCAGCAGCGCCACCTGCAGGGCGTGGCCCCGCTCGTGTTCGGCCCGCTCCAGCAGGGCCCAGTGCTTCTCCACGTCCCCCAGGGTCCGGCCCTCTGGCGGCAGGAACGCCCGCTGGTTGTTGGCCCGCAGCTTGGTGCGCAGGTCGAAGAGGTGGGCCTCTATGGCCCCCCGCTCCTGGTACTTAGGGGGCTTCTCCACCGTGCGGTAGGTCTTGAAGGCAGCCACCAGGCGCTGCATATCCTGAAGGGAGTTGGGGAAGCGCCGGTCGTTCAGATCCACCACTTTGGCCTTGATCCACTGAAGCAGATTGGTCACCATCGTCTCGTACAGCATCTTGAGGTCATCTATGTCCTTCAGAAGGTCCACAATCTAAAGAGAGTAGACAGTGATGAAACCAAAACTAACAGAAATATCAGATTAAACGTGAATGAAAGAACATAGTGGAAAAGTAAAATAACAGAAAAAAATGACAATCTCTGAGCCTGTGATCTTTATGTCGCACCAAAGGCAAAAAAGTTTGCCCTTATTATAAAAATGTTGCTCTCGGTGCTGTTCATTTTTAAATTATACATATTATATTATAGCCTGACAACTACAATTTTTACATTGATGGAATGTTTTATTCTGAACTAATCAACCACTTTACAATTCCCATCTGATAGATTTTCTTTTGTTTTTCAATCTTCTTCAACAAAAGTATTTGTAAGACAAGGGTATTATTTGAGATTGAGGTTGGGAGAGCAACCGGAACACAGCGCACACAGACACAAACCTTGCCCAGGATCTGGTGATTCCTACGGGGCCTAATTATCCCTTCTCTCATGTGCTGCCATCTCAGCCATTGGTAAGTAAAATTCCCGATGAGAGACATGGTCGCCTGATGACCGATCACCGTTTCCCACATCCGCACATCAACCAGGTGCCTCGGTTGCACGGGCAGTCAGCCCCGCTGTATAATACTTCAGCGTGATGCGATGTGTCGACAACCACTGTCCCGTCTCCCCATCTGTGCTGCCGTGGCTCACTGGGCGTTTCCAGACTGTTTACCATGTATAATCCAACTAGTCTCCCAGATGACTAGTCCATACATTTCTCCGTTAGCATCATGCTAGCGTGAAAGTGCTGCTCTTTACCAAACCTGCTCGATCCCTACATTACACCCACGCAGTCGCTGGGTCTATGGTCATTGCTGTTGCTCATGTTCTCGCCTGTTCTCCTGAGCTGGTCTGAAAGCAGGTTTTGCCTGAGAACGAACGACTACCGGCTGCGTCCACCTGTCGCAACGCGCATTTTACTTTCTACCTTAGAAGCCCTGTGCCACTGCTGATCAGATTAGCACCCTTCCCCTACCACCCTGCTCGAAATCCCCTAATCCAGAGCAGGAGATTCTCTTATTAGAAACTGCAGTTGAGGATTAGGCAGGCGCAGTTCACTCTACAGACCACAGAGGGAGCCTGGAGTCAAGCTGCCTGAGTATGTACCTTTGTCAGACATCTCTACCATGGTAGACACAAAGGGGATGTCTTTGTAATTTTTTTTCACCCTGGCCAGGTCCACTTTTCAGCAGATCACAGATGAATATGCAGGCCCACTGGACACCTTTGTTTTTTAACTATTGTCTATTGCACACAATTTGTCATTGATTTGGAAAGTAATTTCTAAAAATCATTTGGGGGAAGAATCAAGGAAGAAATTTAAGAGGAAGAGGAACCATTTGGACACTACTGACCTTGGCAATCCTCTTCTGGACCGTCTGGCCCTGCTTGACCTTGGAGAAGTAGTGGTAGTACAAGGAGACGTATGTCATGATGGACTTCTCATCAGGGTGGGGCACGGCGATGTCCTCGACGTCCAGAAGCCGCAGAATGCCCAGCTCCCTCTCCGCCACAGAAAAGGCATGATCTAGGTTCCCATGTGAATCTTCTTGTCTTAGACGACTGTACTCAAACAGGTCAGGCCTTCAACAGAATGCAGAATAATACCAAAATGTTAGCGGTAATTAGCGGGTGGTGAGTTTATGGGTTAAAATTTATTAGGAATGTCTAGAAGAAGTTCCAACGGGTCAGGTTCTACATTTTTGGTTTGGGTTTTGTTTTTGATTGTATCAACACTGAACCATTCAGTCCAGGGATAATTTCCCAGATTAACCCAGGGTTTCCCACCGGTGGGCATGGATGAGGGCGTTGAAGGCAAGGCCGTCCCTCCAGCTGCCGGAGAAATCCTGCACGTTGACGTTGGAGTAGCCGGCGGTTTTGCGCTGGCACCAGATGAGCAGGGCCTCCTTGGCGGAGCGTCGGGCAGTGCCGCCGTCGCTGCTGGGCTGCTGGAAACACCAAACCAGGAGTTCATCTCTCTACCGCGGCGGTTCAGCGAAGCTCTCTCTCTCTCTCGGTTTCTATCCTTCGCAAAGGCCCGTATCGGGAATGACTGAAACTGCGTTTTAAACCACGCAGGTTGGGTCTTGGTATGATGTTTTTAACTCGGTTAACAACAAAGGCTCACAGCAGAGTAAGTGAAGGCTTTAGCATTCCCTCAGCTCTTCAGATTGTATTTAATTACAGTTTATTTAAACAAATAATTGAATAAGATGGGAGGAGACCAAGAAATTTGTCACATGACACAAGATAAAAATAAAAAAAGGGGCGTGTGCGCTCTCCTCGGCTTGATTACCTCATCAAGGATGGATTCAATTTGGAAGCGCAGAATGATGATCCAGATGAGACCCAGGATCAGGGTCCTGTCTCCGTCCACGATGTTTTCAGGGGCAATCAGGTCCACCCGGATCTGAGGGGAGAGGTGCTCGACAGAGCAAGCGTTTCAAATTACAACTGCAATACTATGGTATGCTAAGTTACTGACCTGAGACAACTGAACAGTATGTCTACAGGTCTACGTTTGACCCATTACAACCAGAGCATGAAAGTAGATGTGATCCAAGAACCCAACAACAGCTAGTTTGCAAGGAACGAGTAAAAAACCAATTGAAAGCAAAATATTTTTGTCTGAGATGACTCCAGAAGATGTTTCTTGCATTACAGAAATTATTTCTTGCCTACACCAAACGTTAAATACAGTTTTAACGGCTTTATATACGGGGTCTCATCAGGGTTTTATCTGTGTTAAAGCAGTTAACGTATTACAGAGTTAGACATTACAGCATGAAAGGTTAAACAAAACAAGCATTTCACAGGAAATTAGCATCTCATTCATTTACTACTTGTTTTTTTCCTGTTCTGTAACTGTGAGAAGCAAGGAGTCCCACTTTCGTGTCTAAAATTCCAGCCGTGCGACACAATAACAAAAACCGGCTGGATTAATATTTAATAATTCCTTGCTCAGAAAAATGTAATTTGTATGGAATGTATGGAAAAATAAATAAACAGGGGCAATAATTACAATTATATTCAAAGAGACGCAGGGACAGAAAAAATAAAATCAAATAATTAGCAGCAAAGGCAACAGCGCACCCCAGTGGTCGTACCTTGGTCTTGAGGAAATTAATGGCGATGCTGTTGTTCTCCAGACAGTGCACTCGGAGAGTGCGGCGACTCGGGGTGGCTAGTTTCTTTCCCGAGATCAGCTCCAGCAGCCGCACCAGATGTATGCCGTTCTTCAGCTCTGTGTATACGTCTTTGAGCACCACATTCTCCTGGGCAGGGGGGAAGGGTGGCACTTTCTTTAAACTCCCTCCAGTGGGTTAATGGACTAAAGCGTTCTTAAACTTAAGCAGTCCCCGATTACGCCCTGACTTTCATGGCAAATGCATGTGATGCACTGCAATCAAAAACATTTTAGAACCTCCGACATCCAGGGCAAACTTCCGATATCCAGGGCCTCCTCTCAGCAAGATAGGCTTTGGATTGAAAAGCACAGTGACATCCCAACTTCGAGTCACTAAAATCTGTCAGCCTTTAATTTTTCTATGTGGAAACGAGCAATCCCTGGGGTGCTGACCTCGTGGGGCCGTGCTGGTCAAAATCCCGAGCTGGAAATACATTAGATGAACGGCTAAAATAACAATGTCAACCTTCATACAGCGCATGCTGGCAAATTAAAATAATTTGTGTGCTGCTAGGAAGGGCTTTTGGACTCCATCCTGACATCTGATCTCCGTGGATTTCCTGATACTGGGAGGAACAGCAAGGGTTGTCTGAGTGCAGCCAGGTGTGGGGCCAAACGCAGACACAGCTGGATGGCTTGGTCTCCCGCCGCCCTGTTCCCTCAGACGGTGACTCAGCAGCCTCTCCCTAGGACCCCGCCTGTTCTCAGCTGTGTGACAACCGCTCTCGGAACCCCAAGGGAACCAGACCGAGGCTGGCGAGCTCTCAAGACGCTTGGCGTAAGAAAAAAAAAAAAAAAGCGCTTTTAAACAGGCACTTGTCTGAATCACATCTCAGGGAACCAAACCTTATGTCACCGATTTTGGCTCTCACTGCTGGCAAAACACCCCCCTTATCTGTTTCCTGCCTGGTAACTGTGCCTTCAAAATGTTAATCCTCAGAGAAAGAAGAGTTCTTAAAAAGAAAGGTCTGTATTATAAAAGGCAATCGCAGGAAATCTGTTGACCACAGCATTTGAGAATTATATCTGGCTTTTCTTACAACTCAGGGTGTGTACAAAATGACTGCATGTTAAATACACTGTGTGTATCAGACCATTCAACGATTCCAAGAGGAACAAACTCACTCAGATACATGCAGATCCAAACTTCCTTAGGACTGGTCACTCACTAAAAATATTCAAGCCCCTCAGAAATACCCAGGCCCGTCCCACCCCCCCACAAAAAAGTCAGAATCCCTCAACAAGACGCCCAAGTGCAGCATTCGGGATTGTTCCTCCTCAACGGTAATCAGCGACCCTGTGGGTCACCCGAGCATCTACACCCAAAACTCCATTAAAAGTTATTGGAGTGCGACAAAGATACATCACCGTCGCCAAACGAGATGGGAGGAGACTGAGGTGAAGAGGCTGATGCGAGTGGGAGTCAGTGGGACAGAGAAGGAGTCTGTGACTGGGGGGGTCCTGCGGAGGGTAAGGCTTTCACGGAGACTGGGTTGGCGGAAAGGGCAGGCTCACCCCGTTCTTGCAGAAGACGCTGTTCATCCATTTGGTGTAGGTCTTCTTCTGGACGCCCATGCGCTGCTCCTGCAGCTCGCGGATACGGCCCTGCGAATGGTCCCACTCGTCCATCCCAGCCGCCAACCCTTGTCCTTTAAAAGGGGGGGGGTGGGATGAAAAACACTGCTCATCCGTCCCCCCGGCGCCCAGCTGAGTTTAATAACCGCTGAATGACATTCTCTCAGCTTTTGGGCCAAACATCTGCTTTCAAAACACATCTCTTTCATTTTCCATCATTTCCCTGTGTCATTCGTTTTCACAGACGCTTTTCTCTGTGTAATGTAAAAATTGCATAAAACTGTTTTTAAAACTGTTGGTGGTCCCTTAGGGTCTCAAACAAAGCCTAGTACGACTTTCTCAAATGTATTCAATGGTTCTGTATATTCACTGGTGCCATGCGGTCACTGTGAAATGATCCCATGTCTGATCTGATTCCCTGTAGAACACGGATAGAGTTTTTGGAAAAGTGGAATACTAAGGAGTAACCACTTTTAAGCATTGACGTTTGTCCCACTCCATCTTTCTTTACTGCTTAGTTCAGCCGGCTAGTAAAAATTCCTATCATTTTATTACTAGGTGATGTCAATCATCAATGGTACCTTCAGTCTCACGAGGACAGGACTCTGACACATAACGATGATGATGATGCCCAGTTTCGACGTTAATTAGTGACTTTGGATGGTCATTAACAGACCAAACCTTTCTAAAGGGAGCAACTAGCAGGCTAGCACACAAATCTTTAACACTGATTTCAATGGTATCTAAAACAAAAATCAATGATCGTCAAGGGCATATGCCAGGCATTCATAACACAAAGTGAAACTCACTATCTGATGTTGTCCTGGGAGAACAAATTAACTGAATTACAAGGCTTACTGAGAGTTTAAATTGAAATGCAATGCTAAGAGACCGCAGGTATTCAAAGCTTACATAGCTGACAGGTTTATTCTCATTAAGGGCTCCTTGAACACAACGGCAAGTAAATAAAATCCATATAATGTATAATGGACTTAATTATGCAACACATAATTAGTGTACATTAGTGAGAACTGCGCATATATACAAGATCAATTCTACCACTTCCCTATTGGAATATAATTCCAGTCAATTTGGTTTTACACATACAGTTCAGTGCTGCATTTATTTATACTATAATATATATATATTTATTTATAGACACACACATATATACACACACACACACACACACACACACATATACATCTATATATATATATATATATATATATATACACACATATTACATATAATATGTTCACCCAAAAGATTATATGACTGCAGCAAATGCTTATTTTTTGGCAGTATAAAAACTTACTTAATCCGCTTGCATCGGTTAATTCCACAACGGTTAATTTTATTACTACAAATGAAGCGCATTCCCCCCGGGTTTTAAACCAAGGTCATAGGCTGTGCTGCAATGTCTTACCTTCCTCTAAAGGTTTCCTTCCTAAATCAAACCAAACCGAATCCAGTCTCTAAATCGCTACATGAGATACCAAATGCAAACTTGTCGGTTGGGCACAAGGCTGCCACTGCGTACAATCCAATTCACGTGAAGATGAACCACCCAGGGGCGGTGGGGCAGATAGGGCGTAGTGGGTAGTAATGTGCTGGCGAATGACCTTTGAAATTATTAAGTGAAGGATTTACAGCGAGCTCATTTCTGTCTCACCTGACTGACAGCACTTGTGGGAGGCCAAGATAATGGTTACTGCAAACTCTTTCTGCTCACAAACAGAAACGGGGAAAAAATTGTAAATCAATCAATCAGTTCTGTTCAATAAGTTCTGGAATAAATGTGGATAAATAATAAGGTTCCAGTGCTAGTATCTTACTGTAATTTGCTTTATGATATTTGACACAACTATAAAAGCGATCTAGGGAATGAATGAAAAGCTCAAAGATCAAAATCATAAAATAAACGGCTCTGGCGACTGCTATCTATAGTGTTTTCTCTTTATCGACCAGCACAGAAGAGGGAATAGGGAACTCACTACACAGACCCATTTTGACAGAGGAGTCAGATTACATGCCATCATTTAGAAGACACCTTTGTCATGGCTGATTTGATATGGTTAAAACTTTCACACTATCTATTTAAACAGCAGGGTATTGCCTGGGGTAATTTAGGTTAAGGGACCCTAGTCATTTGCTACAAACACAGCACCGAGCTGGAGGATGATGGGGGATGAACACTGTGAGAACACTTCTCACTGAAGACGCCTGGCGCTCAGATCCATGGCTTGCCTGGTGTTTTTTGTCCCTTTATCTCCAGCCCTTGTCTCTGCTTTGTAGTCACAACACGACAAACGCAACAAATACACCACAGCCAGCATTCGATTACTTCACTGTGTACAAGGGAGTTTTGAAGGGATATATATATATACACACACACACACATATATAGTTTATTTCTTTTTTGTGGGGAAAGTATAAAACGACAGGGTAGGAAGATTTAGGGTAATTCATAATTCACCAATAACTCATAATGAAATCAATATGTGACATGATTGTTTTTTTATGTTGGTTTGTTTTATGAGGGTAAAATTCCAAGACAAATGCAACAACAGACGCAGAAGACACCAGGGCCTACAGACATAAGAGGAAACTTCTGTAAATATTAACATATAACTTTTTATCCCCTAGTAGCATCCTAATGGGGAAAAATAATAAAACTTTTCCACAGATTCATTAATGGTAATTCCTCATTGTGTTGTTCAGCAATGATGAGGCAAAAAGGGATGATTGTTGTACAACAGAGAACCGTGAACTGCATACAATATTGTTGAGTGATGAAGAACCTATTACAGTGTCTTACACAGAAGCTATTTAACAATAATCACAGAGGACAACAATTATAAAAGCAATATACGACCGTTCGGCCCACCCTAGCAGTAAAGCTAGTTATCAATTGATGTACACAATTCAAAAAATATAACTCAAGTACCGTATAATTCAAAACTATAATACATCTTATTTTTACAGTACAGTATTTAACAAAGGATAAATGTTTGGTTAATATTTTCTCGAAAAATAAAGCACAGCTGTAGCACATTTATAATGCTCACATTATACAATATGAATTTTACAACTATTGGCCGCTTAAAGGGCTTTTCATTATTTCAACCAAGTACGTCAAACAGCACAATAAGGAAGTCTTCCAGGACATCGATGTGCCGTTCCACTTCTAAACTACCTGTTGGCAACAGGTGGTTTAAGAAGAATGAAGAACCACCTACCAATTTACCATTGGTCTACCCTTTCAATCACCTGACCACACCTGACTGACTGACGGGGTGCCTGCAACAATGGAGAAGATTGTATTATTGGAGAGAGACTACTATATTAAACTTTCACTTTTTAAATCTGATTTGACCTTTTAATGTTCAGAGATTCTTTTGTAACTACTATCGAAACAGAAATCATCCCAACAAATATACGATCGTACTTTTAATAAAGAACCATGAAAACCTACAGTGTAATTTGACGTACCATTCGTTGGGAAACAGGAAAACATTAATATAACTATATATTTGATTGGCTGTAATTATTTCACCATAATGAACTGAACGTCATGCGTAATATTACAGTTGGGACAGGGCAAGCGCAGTAGACGCGACTGGGGTGTAGCGGGTGGGAATCAGCGGTTCCTGTTGGCTTCACAGGAGCCTGTAGACTGTAAAATGATGGGAGGCCGGAAGGTGATTGGCTCAGAGGAGACCAATCGTACTACTTACTCACCCGCCCCGTGAGCTGTGACAGGATTTGTAACAATGAGCCATTAAGCATAAGCATAACGGGTTATTCCAAATAGTGAAGAAATTGAAAAATGATTGGTAATCCTAGATTTAAAAACGGGCTCACTCTTTCACAAGCAAAGTTGTACAATTTAAATACTGGTGTTTTATTCATATAAAAAAAACATTGTACATTTTGCAAAAATTTAAATGTGCAGAAGTTTTTAAAGAAGGCTACCAAGCTTTAAACCATAATGTCTACAAGTATGGAAGTGGGAATCAAGTAAAATAAAAAATAGCCAAAACATAACCGAAGAAACAAAAACAGCATTTAAATACTAGGCTCTGGTTGCGATTTGACTAGAAAAACCTATAGTTTTATAATAGACAGCCTATGTAACAAGCTAAATGATTTAGCAGAATTTTGCTACTGGGAAAATGAAGAGGAAAGAGTAATGTTTATGAAAACCAAAACGCCACCATTATCATTCAGAAATGATAGTTTGGTTCCTAGTACGATTGCCATTTTCCCCGTTGACATTCAGTAAATTATCATCCGTATTTCTGGTGTTTGCGAATAAAATGTAAATAGTGTGCGGAAGGTCATGTACAAAATTGGTCAGATAAATATGCTCTTTTTTTTTTTTTACAGGCATGTCAAACACTGCACAATTTAAAAATGCTAAGCAAATAGTAAAAATATTACTATGGTAGGAAAGTTGTCACACCCAGTTTTCAGTTTAATAGTTAAATATATCTGCTAGCAATATTGGCTTCATATAATTTGTACTTCTAACCTGACAAATGTTGATTCACAATAACTAAATAAAAATCTCAATAATGCTACAAAATTTTACCATCACCTATATCAAACGGCTACATGTGGAAGCAAAACAAAAATGACAGGTGGATATCAGCAAATTCGTTTCATTTAAACCAAATGAAAACAAAAAAAGGTGAATACATCAATACATAAACTTTTAATGATGTTGGATTTTGCAAGTCGTGTAGAATCAGTGCCCCAAGGCTTTACTTTTAAAACGTAAGCTACGTAAAACTGGCACTTGGTCAGATACAACGTGTCGAGGTCACAGATGGACAGGCAGAATTGAAAAGGGTGTCAGTATATTTTCCTTTCTGAAGAGAAATTAGACATGAAACCCCACGTCAGTTTTTTGTGTCAAACTTAAGGTATAAAACTAGCACAACAGACAGAAACTAAAAAGTGAATGGTTTTTGACATTTGAAAGGAAAATATCTTTGGTTTCTAAAGAAAATAGTTCAGTGAAATAAAAAAAAATAAAAAATGCTATGATTTAATTTCTCATTAGACAGTTCTTTAGCAAATGTCATGTACTTATCGGCCAGCCCTGGGCAATAACTTAACAAGAAGTAACTAGGAAAGGTAAATTTGCCTCTCCATAACTATGTGCTAGGGTACTGGCGTACTCGCGGCGCTAGAAACTATTTACCCAAAGCCGCTCGCTAACAGAAACTAATGGCAGCCAATCTTGTAGCCTAGTGTGTAACTTTATACATTTCTCCATACAATACAAATGCTTCAAACAGCCCCAGGTAATTTCCCATCTGGCACAGAATTCACCCGATTCAGGGACAGCCTGCCGAACACACAGCACAGCTATTGTATTTGAGAAACATGGACAAGGAACAGTGATTTGTGAGATATAGAGCAGCCAGGTTTTATTTACGACCTTCTTCCATGTTCACTCTCTGCATCCCGGACCCCTGCCTGTCAGCACCTGCCCAGGGTCACGTTACCCTCCGCCAGACTGTCCTCTCCTCAGGGCATGGGTCATGGGCCATGCCGCTCCCCGGGGCCTCAGGAAGCCCTGCTCCTCAGTCCTCCTGGTGGTTATAGAGGGTGTCTGCGACAGGGTCCTTCCTGTGGGACGGAGGCACCAAGTGCGGGGGCAGCTCGGAGGGCAGCTCAAAGCCCTCCAGCTTGACCTTGATGAGGTGCTGGGCCAGAGCGAACTCCTCGTCGTCCAGCATGCCGTCCCGGTCACAGTCCGCCAGCTTCCAGATCTTGCCCAGCACGGAGTTGGGCAGCCGAGAGCTCATCATCTCCTTCTTGGCGTTGGCGCCGGAGACCTTGCCGTTGACGGGCATCAGCGTGTAGAAGATCTCGTCGTACTTGTGCTTGTCGCGGCTCACGATCCAGTCCTCGGCGTCCTCCCCGGCGCTGACGCCCTCGCCGTAACCCTGGCCGAAGGGCCCCTCGTGAGAGCCCTCGAATGCCCCGCCCGTCACCATCTGCGTGGGCTGCTTGCTCTCCTCATCGCGGATCATGGCCATCAAGCCTGCGATCCTGTTGGCCAGCATCTTGTCCACCGATTCGATCAGCTTCACCTTGAGGGAAGGGAATTTACTAAAATCGTAGTGCTGGAGCTGTTCCTGAGGAGACCAAGAGAGAGACGAATATAACGATTATAACGAATATAACGAATATAACGAATATAACATCACGTCTGGTTCTCCGGGCCGCTATTCAGGCCTCACTTTCATAACCTCATGTGAAAAGAACGCAGGTCTAACCATTCCCATTCCCATTGGCAGCTGCAGACGGCTTGCCTTGCTTTCTGATGAGCGATGTGAATTCATCATCTCACCACAGGCAATGCAACTGGAATGCCCTGTACTTGATATTTCGTCTCAAATGTATAGTATTCCATTAAAATGGTCAGAGAAATGGAGGGCATTCAGCTGTTAAACCACATTGCCTTTGACACTGAAAAGAAAATATCAGCCGTAGATCAGCATTAAAGTCAGAATAATTTCTCCAGTCCACCAGTGGATGGCAGACATGACAACAGAAAAAAGTAATCTGTATAATAAGTTTGCATCATAGAAAAAAACACAATTATTTTTTTAATTAACTTGTTTATTAGGTTACAATTGTAATTATTATTATTATTATTATCATCATCATCATTCTTATCATCATTCTTATCATCATTAATATTATTATTATTCCATTCTGCAGTAAGGATTCATATATTCTTTTAGCTTCTCTTTCCTGGACAAAATGTTGTGTAAATATTTCCCATAGTCTACACAACATCCCTGGTCACGATACAGCTCGTTTCATGGATATCTAACCGCATCTTCTCAATTTAGCCTATTACTATTACGGAGTTTCCTTGCTTTTTGTCCGGCTACAAACGTACAGGGAAAACACACCACAGCGACACCGAGCTTTTCCTTGAATTCAACAGCGTAATTACACAGGTTAATGAAACGCAATCAAGTTATTCATCAGAGGCACTGGGACGGAGAAGTCTGCTCCGGGTTTCTCACCTGCATCTTGGCGACATTGGGGAAGTCTCCTGGTGAAATGTGGTGCTCTTTCTGTAGTATGGTGTAGATCTCCGGCAGCCGGCTGATCAGCTCCTCTTTTTTCTTCTCCTTCCCAAACAGAGAGGGCATCTCCCTCTTCAGGTAGCTGATGATGTAGGCGTGTACCTGTAGGGTGTGGGGGAGGAGCTACAAGTTTAGTACCAGCCCTCCTTTCATCAAAGGAGAAGACTAACGCAGGGAGATCACCTCCGGTCCCTAGGCTTCTCACCAATAAACGCACCACTAAAAGTAAAACTGGAAGAAAGCTTTGCGAAGACAGTGTCAAGAAACTGAACCAGGACATTTTCAGTGAAACGTCAATCACTCGGGTCCTGTTAAAGATGCCTGGTCCAAAGTAGCCTGTTAATCCTGCAAGTAAATCTTCGAGTGTGTGTGCGAGAGTATGTCTTTTTGTGTGTGTGTGCGTGTGCGTTTGCTTTACGTAATAAGTATTTATCAACCTTCCTCCTGTTTGAAATTCCACCATTACGAGACACAACTTAGGTTTATGAAAAACATTTCCTAAATGAAAGTTATTTCAGGAGAAGTAAACACTTGAAGATAAAACTGGGTTAGGCAGGTTTTTTTCCCCCATGGCCGGAATGTTTATTCCCATTGGAACTGGCAGTTGTATGAGATGGAGGGTGACAAACAGGATAGAGGTAAACATGACGTAGGCAGACAATGTTGGCGAGAAGCAGGAGGCGGTGAGGAGCAAGGGGCACACATCCTGGCCTTGTTAAATCCCTCTCAGGACCTCCCATACCAGGAAAGAGCGTGGAGAACCACCCGGTTAACTGGAATGCGGGGAGGAAGAGATAAGGATGCTCTCACACTCCACACGAGTGGATGGATAGGCTGCCATTGCACAGGACTGTTTGCACAGTGTGGCCCAGAGTTCAGAGGAAGCAGTAATTCATCTCGCACTGAACTCCAAGGCCAAGGAATGAAAAAGTACAGCTTATTGCTGTATAGAGTACCTGAAGATGCAACTTCAAACTTGGGCAACACCTCACCCAACCCGCACACGCACACGCACACGCACACGCACACGCACACGCACACGCACACGCACACGCACACGCACACGCACACGCACACAACATGACAGAACAGGTGACGCCACCCTCCACCAAAATACTCAGTATTGAATATTCTAGCATATATATACTGCAGGATGAAGTAATTGTTCAACTATAAGACGATAAGACCTTGGCAGACACTTAGCTTGTTGCCTGGAGCTGCCATGGCAAAACAAGAGAGGCTTTCTCACAGGGTGAAAGCCGATCTGGTGCCGGCCGGTTCCAGGAAACCCTCCAGGCACTGCATATCAGTCAGGTGCTAGGCTAATTACCCATACGATATATAGCAATATAACACAGGCAGGGAGTGATTCTCCTAATAACTTACATTTCTTTTTTTATGTCAAAAACAACCAAAAAAAAGCTTCATGAAGATAAGGTAAAGGTATTAGTAATAGATGACGAGATGACTGAATCAGCAGATGGGAATTGCTTTTCTACAGTAAGAAAATGCACACTTGTAAGGCTAAGAATTAGGAAAAATGTCTTGAAATTTCACAATGCCTGCTGGCAGCGTCACAGGTTTACAAGCTATCGGACTAGAAGAACGAGATTAATCCGTGCTCAGCCCTTAGCGAAGGGGGGGTTTAGGGGGCGGGGTCGAAGTCGGTAACAGCCTACCTTAGCCAAGCGGGCACGCTTAATGAGGTCGTTGAGTTTACGCAGGGCCGCGTTACGGGGTAGCCCCTGGATGTCGCGGAAGAGGTCCTGCGTCTCGGCTTCAAAGAGCCGGCGGTTTTCTGTGTTCTGCAGGGGCTTGGCCCAGTAGGAGCCCAGGTAGACGCGCACCACCTCTGGCGTGTTGATGACCTTGCCCAGCGACCACATCAGGGCCCCGTAGACGCGCATCAGCTGCTGGGAGTCCACCTGGTCCGCCTTGTTCAGCACCACCCGGATCTTGTCGTCCTGGCCCCGCAGGGCCCGGATGGCCTCCGAGAACTCGTCGGAGATGTCCAGCTTGTGAGCGTCGAAGAGCAGGATGATGCGGTCCACCCTCTCCCCGAACCAGCGAAGCACCTCGGAGAAGTCGTACCCTGTCAGGAAGAGATGTCACGTGAACGCACCACGTCATTTTCAACCCTGGTTATAATTTGACTTGAAGTCACGCTGACCTCCAAAAAAAAAAAAAAGATAGTAAAAACGCTCCTGGTCACGACCGCATCATCACGGATAAATTGACAACAAGTCTTCCTTCAGTATTTATTAAGTGTATCACCGTTTATGGTTCTTCTTTAAAAATGTCAGGAAAACGTCACGCTGGTTGTGAGATTACACAGACTTTTCCGGTTTTGTATACTAAACACATATATATATATATTTTTTTTTTTTACATTTCAGTATTTTATGGGACATAAAAAATGTTGAGATACCTCCAACTAGACTTTTTTTTGTTTTGTTTTACATTTTCTACTTGGTGGACACTAAGTCATCAGGCTTAATCCGTGCTGACAAAAGCACTTTGGGAGTTCCACATTATTGAATTCCAGCAACACTAGGCAAGAGCACTAGGGCAACATCAGCGTCATGACCTCATGTTTACAGTGAATACACCCCTATCCAGGCTTCATCTTGCTGGGCGCCAATTCTGCAGCAATCCTGCAAGCATTCAGGTCGTTTAACCTTCAACTTAAACAAGAAGTTCCTAAAACATTGATATTCTGGTTTTTAATTTAGTTTAATTTCCAGAAGACTGCATCTCCTCAGAACATACCCCGCTAATTCTTGGTCCAAAATTGGTCTCATCAGAAAATTTACAGACATAAAGTGTCAATAAGCAATAAGGCTTTCCTACCACACAAATTTTATAATAGATTTTGGCCCCAGTGTACAACCCACAAAGAAAAAGGGTCTTCATTAAAGTCAAAGCAATAAAACGTTATAGTCTGCCGCATGAGAGAGAGAAAAAAAACCCCAAGAAGAAACCATAACTTCAGCCCAGGAATGACACTGCACACTTCGGGCTAACCTACTGTAATGTAAGGTCACATGCCTTGAAAACGTCTTATTGTTCTGCCAATTCTTGGCAGCAAGATGGGAACCCTGGCCACAAACCGAAGCCTTATGGTGTATCTACCTATATATAGCTAGAAGGCAATAGTGTCCATCCAACACTCAAATCGCTATATGGTCAGAGCTCAAAACTCGGCTGCTTACCCCGGCTAATTCGCTGTTTTTCCCCAGAGAGGATGCCTGGCGTGTCGATTATACTGATGCTCTGCAGCACTTTGTTGGGCATCTGGGAACAGATAAACCTGGGACAGATGGGAGAAACCATCTCTAGTTAAAATTTAACACATTGAAACACTTCAACACAAAAACATTAAACACTTGGTTTCTCCAACCGAGTTTATGATCAGAAAAGCATTATGATATACAAAATGATCCGGTCTTACTTAGCTGTCCATTTTTCTGGTTATATTATATATAGTTTTATAAACAGCCTTCGGAATTTTGTATTATTGGTCACGCCCTTTGGTCTCCATAAACTACCAAAGCTAGATTATGCGAACATATATACATTATTAAAGTTACTATTAAATATATAAAGTTAATATTAGCCGTTTAAGCATTACTACGTTATTGTTGAATATTGAGAAATTAAAAGGCACCTTCGTTTCCACTGTTTTGCAAAAACAAACGCTTTAGAAATTAATATACATTTGATTTAGCTATCAGCTCTCATTGTAAATCAGAGGGGACAAGGCGGAGGGTCAATCTGCAGCCTATTCACATCCTACAGTCTTTATTGTAACAGCATTTGAACCGCATCAATTTATAAGCTTCATTTGGTCATTTTTGTAGGAATTTACTTTCATGTTGACATTGGCTTTGTGCACATGACGCCTTCAGAAATGCTGTGTCAAGAACAAAAGCCACTGTTTTAATCTGCCTGTGGCTTCCTTTTTTTTCATACATTTTTTTTACTCCTTCCTTAAAAAAGTTGCACAAGCGTTTACATTCCAATATTGTTCCTTATTGTCAGGGGCGGCGGGAGGGAGGGGCTAGGGCAGCTTAAGCACCCCCGAAAAAGGCTGAGCCCCCCCCAAGCCCCCTCAAACCCCCCATAATTTTAGTCATTGTTTGTTGCGTCAAAATTCTTTAGCACCTGCTGTAAACAATGGGGGGGGGGGGGGGGGGGGGGGGGGGGGGGGGGGGGGGGGGGGGGGGGGGGGGGGGGGGGGGGGGGGGG